>JAECUM010093754.1:0-56230 GCA_016617855.1 Megalonaias nervosa | reverse complement strand
AAGTAGGTATTTTCTACCCGCTGAAGCATTTATTGAAGTCGAAGGTGAACTTTTAAATAACGCTAATCCTGCAGCACCAGTAGCATACGCCGATAATGTTAGGGTTGGTTTTGTTAATAATGGTATTATGGCGTTATTTGATAGCGCTACGTACATGATTGACGGAAAAAATATTGAATCAATCCAGAAGGACGTTGACGTTGCAACGACAATACTAGGCCTTGCAAGATACAGCGACGATTATTCAAGATCAGCTGGTCCATCAATGATGTTTGTCAAGGATACTTCTAACCACTCTGATAACGATCAATATGATATAAGACGACCAAGAAACTTCGCCAACAACGCTGATGCTGATGTAAATCCGGTGGTTCATGGTGCTAATCCAAATTTCAACTTAGGATTTGCAGTACGTAAATCAATGTTAAAAGGTGATAGGAGAACATTTTCATGTGTAATTCCACTTTCACATATTTTTGGATTCTGTAGAAATGTCAGAAAAGTCATTTTTGGAGCCAAACACACAGTTGTACTAGTACGAAAAGGCACAGACGATGATGCAATATGGCGACCTGCTGGTGATGCTGGTAAAGTAATTCTTACAAAACTTTCCCTGTGGATGCCAGTGATGACACCCTCGATATCTGAAGAAGACCGGTTGCTATCTTTTATGAGTCAAGGCGGTAAATCAACATTGTCATGGTTAACAACAACCACAGATGCTATCCAGAGTAATATTAATGGTTTATTTACATGGCAAATAGCTTCTCAGCAGGGTGTTTCTGCACCAAGACACATATTTATCGCACTACAAGATGTTGCAAGAATAAACAATCAAGATGAAAGTATAATGATATTTGACAAACTTGGTGTTTCTGAGGTTTCATTAAGGATAAATGGACATCAAGAACCATCCGAGGATATATTACTGAATTTTGAAGATAATCATGTATCACGTGCATATCATCGTCTTATGTCGTTCATGGGTCGTGATCAAAATATTGATACTGGTTTACAAATATCGCAGCTAGATTTTACATCGCTGTATGCGATTTATTACTTTTCTCTAGAACATTTAGATTTAACCAGACAATCTGTTGTAGATATACATTTTCGAGCTCGTGTTAATAGAGATGTTGGAGCTATTCCTAATTACAGAGCAATTGCTGTTATACTCAGCGATAAATCGATGTTACTCGAAGGTGTTGGTGGACGAATGAGAGTTATTGATGCTCCAGTAGAAAATATGTAAATAAACATATAATTAGATCATCCATAATAATTATAATGTCATATCATCACGTTAGTGTGAGTCTGACTCCTGGTCAGATTAAAAAGCTGCAATCAGCATCAAAAATAATCATGGAATAAAAATATCGCTAAAGCGAGAACAGATGACCGGTGCGAATAAACTATCGTTGACCGAGCGTCAGTTCAAAAACTTCAATGATGCTAAAAATCAAATAAAGGCGTTAAATTTAATCTTTCTGCGGGCGCCATCAAAGACATCGCTAAAACGGGTGGTATATTTCCACTTCTTGCAGCAATACCAGCATTAATAGCCGCTGCAGCACCAGCTGTTGCAAAGGCAGCTGCGCTAGGTGCTGTTGGAACAGCTGCTGGAATGGCGTTAAAGAAAGCAACCGGACAAGGAATAAAAAAAAGGGAAGAGGTTTAAGATTACCAGGGACTCCACATTCATGGTACGGAAAGGGTCTAAGATTACCAGGGACAGTTTACTAATATCACCTATGTCCAATTTTGATTTACTTAATGCTGCTAAGCAATTAAAAATAAAAAATTTCAGAGGTATTTTTATGCGCGATCAATTACCTAAAAAACCAAACAATATTGAAACTGGTATCATTAATCTCGATAAAAACTCTGGACCAGGCACGCACTGGGTAGGATATGCAATTGATCCACGTGGAATTATTTATTTCGATTCGTATGGATTAGCACCACCAAAAGAATTTCTTCATTATGTTAGCAATAATACTGCTCCAATCTGGTATTCAACGCTACCAACACAAAAAATAACTGATCCTCCAATATGCGGTCGTGAAACCCTCGCTGTGCTTGATGCTATATCAAAATCAACAGCACCGCCTCATAAAGTCGTGCACGCGTTCACTACACTACGTCATAACACTTAAACTGATATCAGTAAATATAATGGTAGATATTTATAGAAGATCTACTCGCAAAGATAAGGAGAAGATCGATTTATCTAAATATGCAACTCTTGATCAGCTCAGAAATGAAATCGATGATTTATTAAATATCACAAGTGTGGATCAAAATGAAGTCGTCGTTTTTCAGGATAAACAAGGACGATTAAAAACGAGTAACATACAACTACCAGATGTACTTGTACGAATTCCCAACGCGGTTGTTAATAATATTGTTACTTTCACTGATCAGGGTAAAATACAGGATTCCGGTAAATCGGTTAACGATTATGTTAAGAAAACTGGTGATGTATTTACCGGTGACATTATTATGTCAAGAAGAAAAATTACATATCTTGGAGATCCAATCGCAGATACAGACGCAGCAACAAAAAAATACGTCGATGATCAAGAATCCAAATACGTGTCAGTGCGCGGTGGTATAATGCGTGCATTTCTCGACATGAATAATAATGGTATTAATAATCTCAGAACACCAGAAACAGATTTCGACGCCGCAACTAAAAAATACGTCGATGATAAGGAAATTCCAATAATGACTTCGTTAACGACAATTAATGATGGAATTGCTGCATTTAAAACTGAATATTTTAATCATGTACAAACATTTCTAAATTTTCGTAGAAATGTAAACAGAAATATTAATGACTTTTTTGGAACTCCACCAACTGTTATTATTAATCTCGCTAACATTAACACAAAACTCAACGATATCATTAGTGGTATTCCTAATATTATTCAAAAAACTAATCTCGTTAAAATTCCACACGGACGAGCTAACAATATCGTGTACACAGTCGCATCAGGAAAAGCAACATGGTCGCAGGAAAATAACACTTTTAAACACACTGCAGAGGTCACTGGTGTATATAGATTATCTGTGTTTAGCAGTGCAAAATTTACTATATTTACCACATTTCCATGGCGTTATTCAACCGATGATTTTTCTGGAATTGTGTCTATAGTGTTAAATAAAGATGTCGAGGAAACGTTTATGCTGATAGCGGATGATAAAAAGTTAACCACAGCAGATTATTGGTGGTGCTTGGAATTTGTATGTGAAACTCCTCAATTAGTTACCTAGATAAATATAATGAATCAGGAGTCATTTATCGACGTTCAACGTCACAGATACGCTCAAGTATGTGAGTGTCAAACTAAACTAAAAAATATCATCGACGATTACGCGATAAAGGTAAAAAAATATCGTCGACGTATGGTTGTTATTGATATAATGGTATACTCGGTTTCTGCTGTTATTGCTGGAACTGGATTATTACTATCAACAATAACGATGACAGCGCCTGCAGTTGTAACAATTATAGTTTCAACGGCAACAACATGTGCAGGTATTTTCAGTATTATCGCTAAGAAAATATCTACGTGTACGAATGATAAACTAAACGAGTACATAATGAAATTGCACACAGCAACAGCCGCATACACTAAATTATGCTCGTATATTTCAGCGTATCTCAGTGATGGTAAAATATCCGATGAGGAGTTCGTAACGATAATGAAAACTTACGATGAAGCATTCATAATCGCTAGTGACAATAACGGAAAGATGGAGAATTAAATAATAACGATAATAATAATGTCAGAGTCGCGCGAATTACTTCAGCAGATCGTAGCTAATACAACGCCGTCAAAAACTACTATGATATCATTAAGTTCAACCAATCCTGAATTTAGCGTTAATTTTCCGACTGCAATTCCAGCAAAGGAAATAGCATTAGCGCAATTACGAGTTTATTATAGTTGGCCTAATATTAGATCAAAACCGTTTGGTGGACAACAACCAAATAATTCACTGGTATTTGCGAATAAAAATAAACCGGATGGAACACCTGACTGGCAGGTTGTTGGAATTTCAACAGGCAGTTATCAAATAGAACAGATTAATGATGAATTCCAACGCAGAATTAAATCTATCACAGGGAAAGAATCTAAAATAGCGATTACTGTTTATGAACCAACATTATCAGCGGTGATTGAAATAAATTCTCCGGACTACCTCGTAGATATTTATCAAAGTTCGATCAGATCCGTGTTAGGATGGCCTGATGTTCCACCGGTTTATAATGGAGTTTCAGAACCAACTAAAAATGAGTTTAAAACGAGTGAAGAAAAATTCATTAAAGATCCAGAATATCGAGAAAAATATCCATGGAGATATATAGTATTTAGATCTGATCCAAACGACGATACATATTACTTTACCGATTTTGAAGGTAAAAGGATCCCCAAGATGACTAGATCAATATTTAATATTATCGTTACGCCAGAGGGGAGGCATCGAGATATTGTTGATGTAAGATTTATTAAACATTTCTTAGATACTCTTAAACCTGAATACGATAAAACGTTTAATGATTTAAGAAATTTACTTATTTCATTATCACAACATTATGACGATGGTGTAAAAAATCAAGTAATCGAAACAATAAAACACTTAAATGGGATCTTGTTCGATTTATACATCGCCAATCGAGGCATTATAAACGCTGCGACTAAACTCGGTGAAAATCCCTTCGCAAGTCCAGAATTGAAACAATTATTTCCTAATCATTATAAAATAACAGAAAAAGATTTACAAACATTTGTTATACCAGATTTAAATAACGCTGAAATGAAGAAATCATTAAGTGATCTTATTGAAGAATATTATCCGGGAGTAATTGAATCATGGAGAAAAATAGTCCCACCACCGGTTATACTAAAACACAATAACAATCCCTTTGGTGCCGGACGTCATATATCACCAGGAATTCATAATCCGTTATTATCAAGGATACACTTTAAACTTACAGACCAAAATAATAGAATTCTGGACACGAGAAACGAAGTACTAAATATAAACCTGTATGTACGCTCATAATACGTTTTTATTATAACAAAAAAAAATATCCGGATGTCTATAATTATTCTTTTGTTTACATAAAATCCGTGCATAATCGAAATCTATTATCTAGAAGGCTGTGGCTGCATATTGATTATTCCATATAACGGCTGTGCGTAAAGTTATTTTAAGAACATCCGCTATATAACTAAATCAATATCCGCTGTTACGGCTTACGCATAGACTCAGTGTTATACAGAATTATATATATTTTTTGGAAACTAGAAATATAAAATCTCATTTTACACAGAAAAATGTGGTTTTTGTTAAGAATATTGTAGTTTTTAGGAATGTAACGATATGACTGACAAATTGTTAAGCTAAGGTTATTGGTAAACACATACTAACTTTTTCAATATGTATTTATAACAAGGTCCGATAGCTCAGTTGATAGCGCGTAGAAACTCTCATCCGGAGGGTCATGGTTCGAAACCCAAGAAGGACAAATTGTCTGCGGGGGGCGATTTTAGGCCAAGATTTATAATTTATTGGGGGCTCCAGCCACCCCCGTCTTCAGAGTACACCAATCCACTACGTCAACACGTGGTGGATTCACTTTTGTGAATCACCCATTGGTTGATCATTGGGGGTTGGTGTGCTTAAAGACGGCATTTCATCATATCATCATCATCATCATCATATCATCTCATCAAAAATATACAGCGGGGGGTGATATGAGGTCGTGACCTTGTGACTTCACTAAAGGGGTACCCCACACAAGGGCCATTCCAAAAGACACAATCGCAAAACTAAAAATAAACCTAATGAGATTCCAGGTCACAAAGACCAATCAGCCTTTGAGTTCTTAGAGTTTCGGTTACGGATATCTAGGAATTCTTGTAAGGCAATAAACAGAATCTGATTGGTCACTAAAATAAGACCTACACGTGTATAAACAACCCTCTGAGTTCTTAGAGTTTCGGTTACGGATATTTAGGAATTCTTTCGGGGGTAAACTAATAACACGTATAGACAACCCTCTGAGCCTCTAAAGTTTCGGTTTCGGATATTTAGGGGTCTCTTGGGGGGTAAATGTCTAAACAAAGATTCGGAACCTCATTAGGTTTATCTGATACAACTATGGAATGGTAGACCGAATGTCACCCCGCGCTGTATATTTTATTTTGTTTATTTTTATATTAAATATATAAATATATATATATATAATGAACCATGAAAACATTAATGATATTATTTCTGCGATTAAAAAACTAAAACATAAAGGAATAAAAATATCTGATAATCTCGACCCTCAGAAAATTATGTGCGATTTTGAATTACTGTAACAGAGAAAATTTGATAATAAATATACACTACCTTCAAACTACAGATTTATAAAATTAATTTATCAATCTATGCTTGAATTACTAGCTATGGTGAACGACGATCAGGTAAAGCTATTTGCACATCTTGCACGTTCGATCGAAAATATTAAATCCGAACTGTCTCACGAGTACGAAAGAAAAAAGATCGTGGATAATCGTGTAATGCAATTAAGAAAGATTATGTTATCTGATTCTGTCAAAAATGATAATGACGCTGAGAGCAGCGACGGTGAAGGTGGACCCTTGACTGTAATTATGGCTAAACAAAATCCTTGGGAAAATTGACAGAGTCGAACTATTTGTTTTTGTTAGGAAGACAGAGTTAGATATATTCAAATACTATCCGCTGATCGTATTTGAATGAAAATGCAGATTTGTATGTTTTATTTGCAACATCACATACCGATTGTGGATGTATGCTAAAATATTTTGCAGCTGCATTAATTGATGGGAAAGTTATTTCCCGTCCTGTTTCTGTATTTATGGATTTAATAGATCTTCTTGCAAACTTTTTACATTTTCCAGTATTTCCACGTGCAGCATTCTGACTCTGTGTTATTACTTGCAGGTTAGATAACCGATTATTCTGGGGATTTCCATCAATATGATCAACTACAAGTCCATCTTTGACAATCCAAAATGACATTCAAATACGAATCTACTTGATAAGTATTTTTTTCCTTTAGCAACATTAAATCTAAAATAACCTTTAATTTCAACATTACCGACTGTTTTTTTTTCAATCTGCAGTTCCTGATTACACCATCTCGGGATGCTTCATAATTTGTATATACTGGATGTTTTACAAATTCGTGTTTATCACGAAATACTTCCTTTCTTAATTCTCCTATAATATCATTATCGATCATTTCATCATAAGTCTGATTTGTCTGAGTCATTTTATATATATATAATATTATTTGTCTAAATCATTGTTTTAAAATCTGACCAGATAATCTTCTACGGTTTGTATAGGAGATTTACCTGATGATGTATTATTTTTTTTGTCATAATATCGTTTTAGTTCTCTGTATTTTTTTCCGCCACATTTTAGACACAATTGAGTTTTTCCTCTTACTCCAACACCGCATTTCACACACGGTATTGGTCCTGTACTTCCTTTTTTGATACTTTGTGCATGATTTCCGCAGTATTTGTTCACACACGATTTATTACAAAGTGAAGTATATCCAATTTTGAGCCAAGCACATTTGTTTTTTGTTTCAAGCATTATATATATACTAAAAGATTAATGTTCAATTAAATATATATTTGCCCTAATTATAATATGGAAGAATTATCCGCGATTGAACCCTACGCAACCAGATTCGATCTTGACAGACTACCAGGATATAAATTTAGTGTTTCGATGCAAGATCTGGCATTAACGGATGAGGATGTAACCGAACGTATTCGTGAAGCCAAAAAGGAATTTCGTGACGATGGCGCTGCTCATGCATGGTCAACATTCAGAGTTGGAAATGTTACTAATATGATGAATGACAAACGAGGAAAAGTAATTATTAATCACCTTGATAATCAAAAATATTTTATTTTAATAAAATTTATTGTAAATACAGAAGAAGATATTTGGATTATTCGTGATAAGCGTGATCCCGTCCGTGTGCAGTCCGGGGGTAATATTGTTCTTTTGAGTAATAAATCTAAGCCCGGAATACTAACCGGTATAGATAAATTATATTATGAACGTGCATATCCAGTTACTGCAGTTGTATATGCAATATATCCGCTTAATAATAAACCTGACGTCGGGGATCTAAAACCTATGAGATTGTCAGAGTCAAGAATAAACTGTGTAGCTGAACGAGTTACAGAACATTTCATAAACGCGATACGTGGTAATGGTTTAACAGATTTACGACGTAAAAAAATAAATGACTGGGCAGAGTCGGTTAAAGATACCGGAGCGTCTATCAAAGATGTCGCTGAGCTAGAAAAGAAATTAAAATTCCCAATAACAGTAAAAACGCTGACGGGAGAGATTTTATATAAATCGAAATATAAATCAAGAGGAGCTCCGATAGATATTATTGATCATAATTCGCACGCATGGACCTCAGCAGTAACAATATTTCCACGAGATAGAACGGTTAAATTTTATGACGGTGATATCTTTGATTTAATTAAAAATATTAGTAAAACCGATCCTGTTTCTGTTTGGTTATTTCAGAGTTCGGAATATAATCATTATGATCAATTTGTACGACCTAATGGTGATATTTATCGTACAGAATCTCTTAATGTAGAAATGGAACATCTTGCGCCTTTGGCGTGAATATACTTCAGACGATGTCAAAGTTAGACAATTATTAAATAATTGTTTTACAGTTCCATCTGTAGCGGCTCATTTCGCTCAGGAAAAAAATTTATGGAAACCAACACGATCGGAATTTCTTGAAGATGTCAAGAAAAGCTGCGTAGAATATGGACACGGAGGATTATGGAATACTAAATATAAGTGTAATGACGTTATATCTGTTGATATGGTAGCGTGTTATCCTGGAAGTTTTCTTGGATACGGAGAATGTTCTGAATACTTTAAGAGATTCGGACATCCTATCACATGAGATGACCAGGGTTGCGATAAACGGACATTTACCAGATTTTGACTTAACCGGATTTGCTCATGTAGAATCATTCGAATTTGCAGAAAATCTCCATCCGATTACTTATGCTTGGTTTGGAAGACATTTTTCAGAAAAATATTGGGTTCCAATAGTACTATTGCGATATATGCTTGATGTTGGAATTTTAATATCGTTGAGAGTAACTGAAGCGATTATATCGTTTAATTCACAGAAGCAAGTTTGGTTGCCAGAACCGGACAGATTTAATATCGATGATACCAGAAAAGAATTTCCTAATCTTAATGAAGATGATATTATTAAAATTACTAATAATATACGTAAATGCAGAGACGAGCATGATGAAAAACTTGCAAAAGATCTTGGTAGAAAGATAATTGGTAAATTTACTCAAGGAGGAGCCTATGATCATAAAAGACACTGTACAAGATTGATTATGGACGATGCTGAACTCGATTTTATAATAGCTGATACAACGGAAAAAAATACATTTATAAATCGGAGTAATGCTTATTTGTCAGACGGAACCAAACTAGGTACAATTGTGAGTTATCTTGATGGTGACTCACCACAATTTACTGATTTAAGATCATCTATGTTGGCATATGTTTCTATAAATCTACTGTCTATGATAAATAAATTTCCTTGTGATGCTGTCAGAGTCGCCACGGATTCGTTCTACATAAATAAAAAATATACAGATTTATTAAAACTCGGTAATGGTGAATGGGGATCATGGAGAATAAAACAGGAAAATATACTTAGTTATTCTGAATCTGCCGACGTTGAAATTGCGGAGACATATTATAGAAATAATAATCAAATATTAAAGTCATCTGCACCATCTGTGTATGATCCTGTATCTAGATATAAAACTGTTTATCTTAATGGGTGTGGTGGTTCAGGTAAAACAACTCGTGTAATTAATTTATTTATAAATAATATCTCAGATATAATTGTTTTAACGCCTACACATAAACTCGCCAGAGAGATAAAAGAGCGAGGAGTGAAATCGTGTACTTATCACAGTTTCTTTAGATGGTGTGGAGACACATGGACTCCTGAACGAATGGGTGAGAAATATATACCTAAATATATTATATGGGACGAGATATGCACGGTGTCGTTAGAAACACTAAAAACATTTCTTGAATGGTTGTTATTGAAGAATACTGCTGTGATTATATGTGGCGATAATGGTCAACCACCACCCTTTGTTGGACAGTCTCCACATGAATGGCTGATGAATAACGTAGATTATTATGAAGAAATAAATGATGACCATAGAGCTATTGATGAACCGCTGAAGGAATTTAAAAGGTTAATCAGACTTCAGCCAGACAGAGTACAATGTGAGATAATGCGAGGAATAATTCCAGAGACTTCTATGAATAATTTTCTAAATTTATGGAATCCCGCTGATTTAATAGTTGCAAGTAGAAAGATAGTTCGTGATGAACTACAGGATAAATTATTTACGTTACATAAAGAAAAGTTTTCAGATCTACCGGTACCATTATGTTATCGCCCCCTAGATACTCGACGACAGAATATTGATGTTGAAATTCCTGGTGGTGGAATACAGAATCTTGTCTTGAATGATATTATTTTAGTCGATATTAATGTCGTTGAGAATGCGCTGAGTATGAATAAATCACCGTGGACGTTAGGATATGCTATAACTATTCACTCGTCGCAGGGATTAACTATTTCTGATACTAAAATCTGGATTGTAGATGATCGTATTGAATGGTCGAATTTAGTCTATCTCGCCGTATCTCGAGTCAGGAGAATATCGCAACTGTGTAGGGTTATTGTAGATTACGTAATAACTGAAGAAATCACTAACAATATCGATATCAATAAAAAATTAGTCAGCTATAAACAGTGTGACAAAAAAAAAATAAACGTGATTTTGATCTTGATGCTGAATTTATTATAAAACTAAAACAACAACAGAATAATCATTGCGCAAGTTGCAACTGTAATATGTCATGGCAGCATTCAAATAATAATCCAAGACAATTTACCGTAGACAGAATTAATAGTGATCTCGGTCATACACGTGATAATGTGATGCTGACCTGTCTTGAGTGTAATCGACGTCGAGGATCTGGACGTTTACAAAATTGAGCTTGGTGGTAATTGCGTATCCTCAGGAATTACTTGCAATTGTTCACGTACAAATCCACGTTGAGGGGCTGTAGAATCTAGTCTGTATATTGGAGGTCTACCAGTGGATCTTACCACGCTAGAAATTTTATGTGTAGTCACGCTCCAGATAGGATCGGTTGCTCTTTTTTTACCACCTTCAAGTTCGCCAGGTTCATATAAATATCTAACTGTAACATTACCTAATACTGGTTGAGAGAAAGATTCACGTCGTTGTATTGGTATATATATATTTTTGATCGCATTAGAAGGTTTCATGGAAGTTGCACGAGTAATTTCATTATTCAACGCAGCTATCACACTCGGTAATCTTGCAACCCATTCACGAGATCTATCTTTGAGGTCAGTAGATATTTCCTTTGCGTATTGGTATCCGAATAACCGCTCGGCAAGAGTTCTATTAAATCGTTCAACGATTGCCTGATCACGATGAATTTCAGTATGTCCTCGTCTGATTTTAACGTTATGTTTCTTCATCAACGATGATACTACTCCAAGAAATTCTTTACCGGGATCAACTTGCAATAACCGTGGCCATCGTAGACCACCACGTTGATAAATGCGCTCAAACGCAGATGCAACTTCAGATGTTGTCTTTGTTGATAATGGCTCCGCTTCTTTATATCTACTCGCAATGTCAACAACAGTCAATGCGTATTTGTACGTGCGTGATTTTCGTCCACGTGTTTTAATGGTGTCGTGTGGTAAAAACAAAATATCTGCTTGATGAACTTCATTAGGAACGCTAACATCAAAATGCGCGTAATGAATTCTTTTAGGTGGACTTAGGAAGATTTGCCATATTGCCTGTCGTGCTAACCATGATGCAGCGACATTACGTGAAACTTTTGCTGCTTCGGCGAGTTTACTAATTGCTGCCTTACCTCTCCAGAATCCTCTCGGGGAATAATAAACAGATTCCATTATGATAGTTATATAATTAATTGCCAGCCCCTAGCACCAGTTTACCTTTCATAGCAGTTTTTACTAGGAAACTAGCTAATTTTTCTCTGAGAGATTTATTAGGTATAGAATTTAATGCGTGAATCAATTTCACATCTGCGAGATGTCGGTGTTGCAAATCCTTACTTTTATACGCGACATCATGAACGTGACACGCTTGATCGATCTTATTTACTGGATACTCTCCTGGTTTTGGTTGATCTTGATCATCGAGTCTGATATCAAGTCGAGTTCCTGGACCACAATAATTATATCCGGGTAAATGTTTCTCACCGGGGTATTTAGCCCATGGAGTCCCCGGTAATTTTCCTAACGAAGCAGCGATATCACCCCCACCTATCTTTGTTGGAATAAACTTATATTTCTTGGTGCCACATTTCACACACTTACCTGTAAGTGCACGTCTTTTATTTTTTGTTGTTATTGTCGTTAATTCAGTAGTATCGGTAGGTGCTCTGCATCGAACACAATATAGACTCATATTATTAATTATATGGATATAATTGACTTTTCTGCGACACGAAAACAAGAGCCAGTAAAACACCATCCAGCGCTTCCGAATTCTATCAGAATGATTATAATAGGCCCATCTGGAAGTGGGAAGGCGCAATTACTGCTTAATCTAATAATGCGATGGCTGAAGTGGGATAAATTATATTTAGTAGCGCCATCTGTAGATGATCAGCGATGTTACGAAGTACTTAAAGATTTTAATGAAAGCGCAAAATCGTTACATGAAGACAATGTCATAGACTTTATTACTGATATTGATGAAGCGCCATCCGTAGATGATCTAGATGGATTCATTAATAATTTAGTAGTGTATGATGATGTCATGCTGGACAAACAATCAAATCCAGCTAGAATATTTTCACGAGGTAGACATAAAAACACAGACGTGATTTATGTTACACAGCGTTATACACAAATTCAAAAAGTGATCAGGGATAATTGTAACGTTTTAGTTGTATTTAATGGAGTAGATAATCATACGCTGCAAAATATTTATTATACTTGGTGTTCTGGGGACATGGACATGAACAAATTTAAAAATTTCTTTTCAAAAGCACAAGCTGCCCCCTTTGGTTTTGTAACGATAAATTTACATGATCCTAGGTCAAGATATCGTAACGGACTTGATACAGTTTTTGGATAAAAACCATAGCAGCAGTAGAGCTGAACGACAAAAATTGAGTGACCCGCGAGTAAACGAATCGCATAAAAATCTGAAAAAAAATACGTCAACAAAAAGTAACGGAAATGAGCTAACCCAAACGATTTATTATCCGTTTTTCAAACTATATGGTAATAATAAAAGTTAGGAGGTTCGGTTTATGTTATTGACCTTTTTTTTTTCAGCCTCTGTAGGAACCTTTATTTTTTATAAATAAGGTTTCAGCCAAGTGGTCTGTTCAGCTCTACTGCTGCTCAGTGGAATCACACATGAAAATCTTTCATCGCCGTTTAACATTGTTCGACATGACGCAAATAACAAGTTAAAATTTTCATTCATCGCTTCTACAACTCCAGCTGCATTAATTCTGACACTGTTGTAATCAGGTTGATCAGTAGTATCTTTTTGCAAACATCATTGACAGGCCAGCTGATCTTGAGTAATCATCGCTGTATCTTGCAAGGCCAAGTATTGTCGTAGCAACGTTGACGTTTTCGAGACATGATTCAATATTTTTTTCCGTCGATTACGTATGTGGTGCTGTTAAATAACGCCATGACACCGTTGTTAACAAAACCAACTCGATCACCAATTCCGTGATCTGTATTATCTGCTTTCAACAGTCTACCTTCAACCTCAATAAATGCCTCAGCAGGTAAGAAATATCTACTTGTATCCTGAACTTGTAATTCGATTCTTCCACGTGCGTCAGGTACACGTGCATCATACGAATAACACTGATAATCGCGCACAGACTAATCTTTGAGAACTGGTGCGTCCATGTCAAATGCTGGATCGGATACACGCTTAAACATTTTATTATATTTGTTATCGTCTAACATGAAGACCACTTCCTGCTATCAGACTAGCAATTATATTGTTTTCTTTTTCTAAGGGTACACCAGCCATCGATGGCAACACCATTGCTGCTAGTTTTTGATTTGCAGCTTGATTTATTTTACTAACATTTGCATGCATAACTTCAGTGCTGGGTAATTTTACTGGTTGCAGTTTTCATCGTATCTATTGTGCTAGTCTATCCTTGATTGCTGAGAATGCTTTACTAGCAACATCACCAACAGCACCAATACCTTTATCATGAACAACCTCAATAGCTTTCATTCCCAGTTGCTTTACAATCGGTATTGCTTTTGGGGCTAACCTTCTAAATAGACCCTGAACAATATCACCAAGTCCATCACCATAGATCGCTTTATACGTAGGTAATCTCGAATTTATCACCCTGACCATGATCGGTCCACGTTGAGCATTATGTATGATGATCTTATTCCAATTACATACCTTCAATCACTGTGGTAATATTCAACGATTTCATCGATGAGGGACAGATAAACATTAATATCCATGATACCACCTGTAAATAATCTCTGACAAATAGCAGCTGCTTCATTAATTATTTCTGGGGAATTATTGCTTGCTCGTTTTCCACCGATTAAAATTTCTACTTGATTAACATCAGCAAAGATGTTATTGGAACAAGTAATAAGACCACTTCCCCTGGTACTGTACCAATGCCACTTCCAGTAGAAGAACCGGGGTCATAATCATGCTGTTCTTTTTTACTTGTATATTTGGCTGATCGTTGTCGTTGCCGTACTTTTTCTAGAAATATTTTATCTTGTAGTTGTTCTAGATTTTTTTCCTGTTGTTCTAGATATTTTCTTGCTGTTGTTCTAGATATTCTTCTTCTTGTTCTTTTTCTTGTCGTCGTTGCTTTTTTTGTCGTTCTTGTGTAAAACTCAATATATCTTGGGTCATCATTTCGGGCCTGATCAGCTTTGTAATATATGCGATATATCCATTTGTACCAATCTTCACTGCCTATAGAACAACCATGATACTCGGGCTTCAGAAATTATTCTTTATTATTAAAACTTTTCATGGCACCCACAGCTAATTGTTTTATGTTTTTGGTGTTCCTAATACCAGTAACACTATTTCGGTAAATTTATCAATCAGCGCAGTTTTAACTATTTCTTGTTCCGGTTCTGGTTCTGGTATATCACCTATTTCAGCATGAGCTTGGTCAATACCATCCAGTATTTCTTGCACTGGTTGAACAGCAGCTATTTTCGCTGGAAGCTCTCTTAGAATCTTTTTTGTTTTCTTAGTTCTTTCTGCTATTTTTCCAGTTGCTTTAGCGGTTTGTTCCAGCGTGGGAAGAAGACCTTTGGTAGCCTTCGTAACAGGTTCAAATAACTGTTCTGCACTCTCTGCTAATTCAACCTTAGACTCCTGATGCTGTTGTAATTTTTGTTTGTCAGAATCATGGACAGGTAGATACTTTTTAACTGCCTCTAGTCGCTGTTGAGCTAGTTAAGCTGTGAGAGATTCCATTATTGATATAATAATGATTTAATGACACCGTACTAAAGCAGCAGAGAGGGTGACAACCAACAGTGAGTGTCCTGGTAGGTAAACGAACACACATAAAAAAAAAAAAAACCACAAGCGTCAAAAAATAATGTAACAAAAAGAGCTAACCCAATAGATACTTCCCGATGACGTCACTAACAGACGATATTTTGCCCATTTTACCTGGACGATGGGCAACCTGGCACTTTCTCCTATATGCGATCACCAAAATTTTCCATTTTTAACGAGGCACACTGAAACAAAGTCAACTTATAAATCACAAATATAGATACTAACGGAAAGCTTGAATTGCATTCTGTTTATGTATGTAACTTTTGTAAAAGTATCTTGAGATTCAATGAATTTATTTCAACTTCCAAACACCATATAAAGTCAACGGTAAATCTGCCATTTGACCACAAATATGGCGGCTGATGACATCATTCGGGAACTATCTAGAGAAGTCTCTGTCAGTTAGAGGCTTCGGTTTGGCATTACTGACCTTGTATTTTCAGCCTTTGTAGGAACCTTTATTTTCGCGAATGGACCCTTCTAAAATGTGGTCTGTTCACCCTCTCTGCTGCTATTGCTCTTTTAAAGCTCTCCTCAAACACTGGACCAAGTTTGACCAAATTTGGCACATGACATCATAGTATAAAGGGCTTTCAAAATTTTATACAAACGACACTGATCTGTCCCAGAATATGACGTCTGTTATTGTAAATTGAAAAGCCACTGTTACTAAAGACAAAAAAAATCATTGAAAAGACAGCTTGTCCAAACCCACTGAATAGAATTTGATCAAGCTTGACTGAAAGCATCCTGGCATGAGGACTTCTCAAGTTGTACAGATTATGCTGATCCACCATCGAGCACTTGTATGGCAAGTGGGTAACTGTCCAAGGTTAATGGTTTTCTCCAGTTTTTTGTTTGCTTTAAAACTCCAGCTAGTTCTTATCTTAAAATTGTCAGTTTCCTTGTGATGTGTTTTAGCCGCTCAATTTTAGTGTTCTGGAGGACAAGTAATTTCAAAATAATTTATATTAATTACTTTTTGTGAAAAAGATAATCAACCTCTAGATATTTATGTATTCATGTGTTAGGTTAATGGAGATATGTGATGCTATACAGTGTCAATATAATATAACTGGAGGCCTGGATAGCACAGTGGTAATGTGCTCTCTTGACACCTCTGCTGTTTTATGCTTGATACCTGGCTCTGCACTTATTTGATACCTATCCAAAGTAAGTGGTTTTGTCTGGGTTCCTTCATTTACTGCACTACAGTTGTATGGTAACCATGCATCAACAATGAGCATTCAAGAGTTCTTTATATAAATTATGAGAACTTGCATAACTGATTCTTTTAGTATGATATAGGTTGCTTCCCTTTAATAAATAAATTAAAGAAAACAGCAACAAGCCATATCTTGCAAAAGTTTATTAGGAAAGAGCAGAAATGAATAATGAACATGACATGAATATTTAGAGTTTCCTGTGAATGTAAAACTTAAGTAACCATCTGTAAAACATTCTGATTCAAAAGATGTGGTATATAATAACCTGTCATCAAATGACAAAAGTTGTTCTTGCTTAAGAAATATTTCAAGCCAAACAGTTGATTATTAATGAAGTGCATGAAATAATCTTTACATAATGGATTTTTCATGTATTCCATCTACCTAAAATAGACTGTTGGATATCAAGTTATTCAAGCAATCTCAAAAATGAGCAATACAGTAAAATGTCTTAAAAGCCAACTAGTATGAGAGACACCTGCATCAACAACAGATTCTCATTGAACAGATTTTTTTATTGTGTTGCAACCTGTAATAAGGGACTACCTGTCTTGAAAGACCATTAATTTTGTGGCAGAAGTACCGGTATATATATACTGGGTTTAATGTTACTTCAGCGCAATCCTAGTGAAATAGTGCTGATTATATGTAATGTTCAAATAATTTACAGGTCAAAAATGGTTCAACTTTTGGAAAATAAACATATTCAAATAAACAAGGTAGGATAATATATATATATTATATATATATATACATAATATATATATATATAATATATATCTATAATATAAAATAAAAATTTTTAAAATTCTTTATAAGATACACAAATTATATATAAACAAAGAAAAATACAAAATCCTTCAAGTACAGAGTCAAAATTGATTTTAAAAACTGCATTCTTTTAGAATCTAAGATTCTTTTTGGTCGTATAGCATGGTGGTCTTTTATGACAGGTTATATTGCATTAGTAATATTGAGGGAACAGACAATTCCTATTGTATTTTATAAATGCTGAATAAGAACTGGATATTTTTCCCACCACTTCAACTTTTCTGAAGATGCATACATTCTGAGGCCAGTTCAGCACAGAATAATGCTGGGAATTACAAAACAGTCTCCAGAGTTGTTCCTTTGATTGGTACAGAATACAATGGGGAATTACAAAAGTCTCCAGAGTTGTTCATTTGATTCGTACAGAACAAAGCAGGAAATTACAAAATAGTCTCCAGAGTTGTTCATTTGATTGGTACAGAATAACGCAGGGAATTACAAAATAGTCTCCAGAGCTGTTCATTTGACAGGTACAGAATAAAGCAGGGAAATACAAACCAGTCTCCAGAGTTGTTCACTTGATTAGGACAGAATAAAGCAGGGAATTACAAAACAGTCTCCAGAGTTGTTCATTTGATTGGTACAGAATAAAGCAGGGAAATATAAAACAGTCACCAGAGTTATTCATTTGATTGTAAAAGATATAGTCAATATGATGTATGAAAGAAAAAAAAAGAAATGATACATTTCTATATTCTGTCTTCTGCAGATATCTGCATTACAGTCTGTAGTTTTAGAAGTGGATTTAGAAGAATTTGAAATAATGTAAACTGTTGGTTCTTTTCTACTGGGTTGTCATCTACTGTGTCAACTTGACATCAGGAGGTGGAATGTCCAGTTTCTCATACAGGAAGGGTTTCATTGGTTGCTGGTAGAGGGACTTAGCTGACCAGTTCTTTTCGTTTTTCTTGGGCTCTATACTTATTAGGGAGTCCGTCAGTTCCTTTATAGGTGCAAGGTCCTTTTCTTCAGTGGTCTCTATAGGTGGCATTGGGTTGTAGCCAGAATCCATCTTCACTTGGGATGGAGTTACTGGTGGAGATAGAGGTCTAGGCAGATCACTGTAAAAGTTCTGCAGAAGAAATTGGATATTTAAGAAATCCAATTGAATTTTTCTATCTCCTAAGACACTGAAACTTTTCTTATAATAATAATAATAATAATGACTTTATTTAATGAAAGTGACACAATTAGCTGCATCAAACTAATTCTCCATGTGGCCCTCTATTATTTGCACATTTACATACATAGTGTACACAGAATCTCCACCCCCACATCAATACACAACTTCATCATGAAAAAAATAAAAATAAATTAATAATAACCTAAATTTACATATGGACATAATAAACAGACAATTTTATAAGAATGTGCCCCAACAAAGCTCTGTAGCTTTTGTATATCAATACAAAATAGATGTAAGTGAGACCACAAAGTGAAAGCTTTGAGAATTTATCCTTGAGGTCGTATTTGTAAAATCAAACAGGTTCCACTTCTCATCCACTGATTAAATTACAATTAAATGCATTTATATATGCACTTCCTTGAATCTGCTGTGGGATTCTGTTCTAAATTAATGGCCACAGATAATGAAAACTGTTCTTAATGAGTTCTTTATTTAGTTTTGGAATGGAGATATGGTTAGCTTAAAGTGATCTTAAATTGGGAGTCTTGCCTTGTTTTTGAGCATGATATAGTTTCTTGAGATAATAGGGCAATATTGTTTTAAACTCTGTGCATAAGTTGAACCTTTCTCAAAAATATTTGCTCACTTGCTGTTAACATTTTCATATCATATATTGCCTTTGGAATTGGGATATTTTCAGAATTGTCTTGGATGAATCTACAAGCAGAATAATTTGTAAATATCCATGCCAGAAGTGTTTTCCCAGATAACATTAAAGTAGTCCAAGCATGATGCTGTATGGCTTTTGTAAATTATTAATCAATGTTTATTTGATTGATGTGACCTCGCTTAATAACATGAACTGAATTTATGACATATGACTCTAATCTGTTCATTCCATTGCAACTTGTCAACCTCTGTCCAAAGGATTTTGTCATGGGCATAACCACTTATAGGCAATTTTATTCAACTTAATGGCTCAAATTGATTTTGTCGAATTTTATTATCTTTTGTTGGGTAGAAACCATTAACACTTACATCTGGTCTTTTTTATTTTCATGCCATTTTCCTTAAACAAGAAATCTGATCTAAGTAAGACTATCTAAAGAGAGACTGCTAGATTGGATTTTAGCTATTTGAAATCTGAAAGAGTGGTGTCATCTGCATAAAGGTTGGTTGATGAAATTCAGTTGCCTATTTCCAAATAAGAGTGGGACTAGGATTTATCCCTGTGGTACTCTATATATAACTGGTCCTTCTTAAACAAAAATCCAATTTATTTGACACAATGTTATCTCTTTGTTAAACAGAACGTAAACTAATAAGTTGTGGAATTGTCACATTGGTAAATGTCCAATTAATTAATATGAATATCATGATAAATGAGGTCAATATGCTTTTTCTAAGATCACTTAGTATGGATCCTACTCATTCCCCTGATCTAAGTCAGTAATCCAGCTATCATGGAGACCAAGTCAGTAATCCAGCTATCATGGAGATCAAGTCAGTAATCCAGCTATCATGGAGACCAAGTCAGTAATCCAGTTATCATGGAGATCAAGTCAGTAATCCAGCTATCATGGAGACCAAGTCAGTAATCCAGCTATCGTGGAGATCAAGGCAGTAATCCAGCTATCATGGAGACCAAGTCAGTAATCCAGCTATCATGGAGACCAAGTCAGTAATCCAGCTATCGTGGAGATCAAGGCAGTAATCCAGCTATCATGGAGACCAAGTCAGTAATCCAGCTATCATGGAGATCAAGTCAGTAATCCAGCTATCATGGAGATCAAGGCAGTTTCACAGGAGTGGTTTTCTCTGAACCCTGATTGGTTTCAGTGAGTCAAGTTATAAGTTTTTAGTATTTTAAAGTCATTTTATAGAATATTCTACTACACTTGCAAAATGAATAAGCTGATAATTACTATATGAACCAATAATTACTATATGAACCAATAATTACTATATGAACCAATAATTACTATATGAACCAAATAATACTATCTGTCTCATTCAAAAACAGTTGAAATCAAAAGCAAATTACCATTGGTTGAGTCCTGGCTGCAGCATGAACCTTGCCTCTAACGTACCTGTAAAAAGAAAATGTTACATTTGTGAAAACATTTGCAGAGACAAAACATTTAGTTACCTTATGCATGAAAAATGTGCATAAACTGGCAAACAGTCAGGTGTTTAAAAGAAAACCAGTCTGAAATCTTTTACAAAAATAGTATTTGTATGATACAAATGCAAGCAAAATCTTAAAACAATCATGTCAACTAAGACTTACAAAAGTATGCCAGGGAGTATTCCATTTTATAAATGGCTACCTTCAAATAGATCTTTAATTTATGTACAACCATTTCCTTGACATTTTGCCACCATTCATAGAATTTCACTTCAACTGTAGTTGAGAGTGTATTAATAACTTTTATTAAGATCTTGATATAGGCAAGACATATTACATAAACCAACAGTTATCTGAAATCACAAAACCACAATTACAGAGATTAAAGTCTTTATAATGAAACTATAAATAAACATATTTATTGATGCAACTGTATATTGAGCAGCAAATGTTTCTGACAGACATAAAAAGTGTTTATGTTTTTTAAAAATGGCAGATTTAAACGTTAGATAGGTACATTTTTGTGACTGCAGATAAAAAAAAAAAAAAATCATCAGAATATTTAAGGTGGAAATTGCTTATGGGATTTCTTCATATGATCTCATTCTGAGACTGCTAAATCTGTAATAATTTTTCACCTCTAAAAATTTTCACAATCTATTTACCCGATCTTTGATCTGAGCAGAAATGTATTTACAATTATGCTGGTTTTCTTAAGCTGTGTTAATTGCAAAGAAAGTCTACTGCATAGTAAACGAGAGCCCCCAAACTTGCACTGATATGTATGAATGGGTGTATATGTATACTGTACTTACTTCCAACAGAAGAACATCCCTGATTATGCCATAAAGCTCTAAGCTCTAGTTATAAATCCGGTAGTTGTATAAATCCTGTAGTTACATAAATCCTGTAGTTGTATAAATCCTGTTTACCTGATCGTTGATCTGAACAGAATGTATTTACAATTATGCTGGTTTTCTTAATCTAACCCTAGTTATAAAACCTGTATTTATGGAATAGTTGTATATGTATATTTTACTAATGTGCTTCTTCCAAATTAAGAATACCCACGCTTATTGCTAAAAAGTTATAAGATTACTGTAGCAATAAAACTTGTATATATAGGTTGGAACAGAGTGTACGTATTCTGTACTTACTTTGCAAGGAAGAACACCCCTGTACCAACAACTGCCAAGCTGAGCAGGGTCATTACAGCAATGAAGTAAGGCTGTGTAATGCACTCATATCCACTGCCACGATTATTGCATGTCTGGAACGAGTAGCATGGGGTTTTGCCACAAGCATTCACCTCCACGTCACAATACTGGCCCTTGTATCCAGCATCACAGTTACAATAGTAGTATTTCTCGAATCCCTGGGTGCGTCGCAAGTCATCACAACTGTACAGACTGGCATTCAAACCTTAAATGTTTTGAGAGGAAATACTGTACTTTGTTATCACAATGAATCAAACATTTTAATTAAATTGTTTTTGTTTTTTTAATTTGGCAAGAAAAGTGAATGGTCAGTCATATTTTCATAATGAGAGAATCAATATTTAATGTTATGTCAAAAAATGATATATATCAAATGTGCCAATATTTGTAAAATTTAATTAAGCTAAAAGAACTTAATATTTAATTGGCACCATATAGCCATTATTATGTTGATGTGCTGGTAAACCCAAATACATAAATATAGATACCTAATTTGTGAAAATGAACTATGCTCAAGTTTCATAATTTACTTACTGGCACAAGTTCCGTGGTAACATGGGTTTTCCATAATGACAAATTTTAGAGTAAGAACAGAAGAAAGACTGCCTGCACTGTCTTTCACAAATAGATATGCTTCATCGATGCCAATAAATACTGCTGTCTGCTTGTATGCCACATCAACAAGGATCCATTTCATCCAGCTGGAAGGATGGTTGACTTCCGTAGCATAACACTACAAATAAATAAATAGATAAATAATATTGTGAGTGAGCAGGTCTGACAAAAATATCACCCCAGTCTGTAATGGTAAGTGATGTTTCATAAACCATTCAAGTATAGGTCATTAGGGGCCAGTTTATATGCACCGTTATCCCAAGATGTGCAAACACCGAAACTGGTTTTGATTTTTTGTGAGCAGTAAAGACAGGCTAAAAGACACAATGAAGTACAGGTGGATGATGTGAATACCGCATAGTCCCTCATATTGTTAAGTGGGATTTATATAGACTTATCAACAGCTTTCAAAGAATGACAACTCTTAATACACGGTAATGTACAGAAAGTTGCCAAAGTGGTCCTGATATAAACCATAACCCTATGTAAACTACCTCCCAAGTTTTATATCACATTGATTTTGCTTTTATTTTAAGTCTATACAATTATTTCCAGTGACAGAGGCATGATAAATGTGCACAGACCTCATTCATAACAAAACTTATTAAAGATCCTGATGATATAAAATGTTTTATTTTTTATTCATCAAAATCGGAGAAATGTAATCACTAGAGAGATAACAAACTCAGCCAAACAGATGCCAATAGCTCAAAAATATGTGCAGATCTCAATTATTATACAACCAAGCTGAGAACATGGTACAAGCTGGATCAAAAACAAAATGTTTCCACCTGTGTTGTAGCAAGCTCATCCAATCAGTGGCAAGATTATCTCATAAATATGAAGTGATCTTGCTCACAATCAACACATCCAACATTCTGATGGTATAAGACAAATTAACATTGATCAAAAAACCTTATCAGAAATAGATTTGTTAAACTGTTAACAATCTCAGCCCATCAGATATAAGATCATCTCATTAATATGCATAGATCACACTAAGAATCATACTCAACCAAACTAACTGCTCTGGTGGCCTAAGTGGTTAGAGCATTCACCTTGAATGCGGGAGGTCATGGGTTCGAACCACGGCTGAGTCATACCAAAGACTTATAAAAATGTTACTAACAGCTGCCTCACTTGGCACTCAGCATTAAGAGGTTAATGTTAAGACTGTTTGGTCTGGAGGATAATGTGAACGGGTGGAACATAATGCTACATGTCTGCGGCATGATGCTCCAGTGCTAGATAAAACTATAAACTGCCACACAGCAGACATTGTAGTGACATGACTGAAAAATTGTTAAATCTACATTAAAAGTCCAAATCACTCTCACACACACACAGCTCTTTTATATGTTTATTACCAAGCTTGACCAAACTCCTATTAAAAAATACAGTCTCTTGAATGGTTAAAAAAATCCATCAATCACATGCAGGCTGTCCGAGTGAAAATTAAAAGCCATTTATCTTAACAAGTCCTACCTGTTTTTGGTGACATTTAGATATATAAAAAATGACAAGGTTTTGTTCACTTTAAATTTATTTAAGATAACTTTCAATCAAAGCATCCCCCTACCTCAAAATCCTTGAGACTTATTTTTAGTAGGGAGAAATAAAAATTAAGAAAAATTTGAATCTTGTAGACTGCTGACACCATAATTTACAAAACTAAAAAAGTAGGTATTTTACACATTTGAGCTTTGTTCATAATAATTATCACCCACCTAGTCTATGCTATAGTCAGAATTTTCTGTACTTTTTATAGATTTTTTAATTAAATTTTTCAAGTGTAAAAATAACTGTAGGAATATATATTAATATATATATTATATATATAATATATATTAATCAATACATTCAGCTTGACATGTAGTCAAATTTGAAGAAAAAGAAAAAAAAGCACAAAAAAATGTTATAGTACAAAAGCTATTAAATTTTATGGACTGCATGTGTAGGAAAAATCAGAGTACAAATTTTTTAAAATAAATAACATATCTTGCATTTGAAAACTCGAAAAGAGGATATCAACAATCAGTATGAAGGTGATATATCTAATATAATGGCTCTCCCCCTCTCTTTTTCTCTCACAAATATTCACAGATACAAATGTAGAAATAGTCACACACTTTCACTCACACACAAGAAGGTATACATACTCAAATAAAGAAGATTCTGTTAATTAATTAAGGTCCAAGTCAGTTACCTTGCCCTGTGGTGAACACTGATCCTTGTAGTGGTTGGGGATTTCTTCCCTCTGATTAAGAAGTGTGATGGTGCCATTATTGGTGTCAGGAATAGTTGAGTTGATTGTTAAAATGTTGGCATCCCTTTCCACATCATATGCTCCAAAGTACACAGTTTGCGTTATATTCTCATCTGTTTCATTCTTCTTCTGATTCAAGTAGATCTGTTGGTAGATTAACATTATACATATCTTAGTGACTCACAGTGATGGCTATTTTTCATATGCTATATAGCAGAAAGTTTAAGTTGTGGAGAGATTTTAGTGATTTAGTGGTCTAGACTACCACTATTATAATATATCCTGTAAAATTAATCAACATATATTACATCCTAAGGTAAAAAATTGTAACCCCAAAAACTTCTAAAAAATGAAAAATATGCCTTTAGAATGTGTCACTACACGTGATGTCCACTAAATATATGCTCCATACGGTATCCCTTTTTTGTGAGAAATGTAGATTTCTTACAGAAAATCTATACTTAGAATTTACAAAATATTTTACCTAGAATATAAGAACATTAAAAACTATTTAAAAATGCGCTTGTAATGTTAACTAGAATTTATGAAATAAGCTCCCAATAATATAATTTTTTTTAAAGACATTTTTTCTGCATAAAAGTTTAAATTTAGTCACTGCAAATAAAATGTACAATGTTTCAAAATTTAACAACTTCATTCTTTGTGACAAGTGGCAAAATCATAAACATAAATTACCTATATAATGCTGCATGCAAATGTAATTCAGTAACAAAAAATGAACTTTTATCTTCTGATGTAGCTTTGTTTCTAATTAGGTATGTATTTATATATTAGCATTTAATGGCACATCAGCACAATAATGGCTCTATTGTACAAATTAAAAAGTAAAGTTTCTAAAAATGTAAAATAGAAGAATCATACAGAACTTTAGAAAGATAAACCCACCTAAATAAATGTAAACATGATAAAATTTAAAGGGTGAAAATATTAAACTAATGTAAAAAAATGTTCAAATAGTATATTTTTAGTATAATATCTCTAAAATTATGGGTCAAAATTTATTATAAAAACTGCATTTCCTCAAAAATGTCTGTGATCAACTATTTATCGATACATATATATTTTTTTACCTTATTCTGGTTCTGCTTTTTTAAAAAAATCAATCTTTTCATTATAAAATCATCTCAGTAAAATATGCTGTTAAATTTTATTGCAAAGTGCAAATACAGAAATGTTTGAAATAGCTACATTGGAAGGCAATTGCTACTGACAAGTGCAAGGAACAAAATAAATGCAAATGACCTTCACAGATTTAAACAGACATCCCAGGAAGAGACCGATGCTTTACTGAATGACAAGTATTTTCAGGAATCAATTATCTCTGTGGAGTCTGTTTCATCTTTCCTTTTATTTCTTTCAAGTGCTGAGTATTAAAATCCTTCTCAGATATTCTTGCTAAATTTGCTAACAAAATATTTTCTCATATGTGTAAGTGAGCATGTAAATGCAGCACATAATTCTTTGGCCTTGAACTTGTCTCAAACACTGTCAAAATATAACATTATTTTTAAAAAAAACAAGTTAATGAAATTACATCATTAAAGGCATTCTTCAGATATATGTATACAAGCTGGGTTCATGAAAATCCATTCATACTAATTTGTTTTGTTGTGATCACAAGCCAGTACACTAAACCAAGACCTTTGACCTTAAAATCGATTTCCGAGTGTTAACTATAAACTTGTTTATTGCAATGCAGCTGAAAACTAAGTCTGGTCAAAACTGATATGTGAATGTATAAGTATACAAATGCAAGAAATGATCTTTCACTCAACTCCAAGGTAAATTGGGTCTGGTTTTCAAACCCCTTCCCAAAAGTCCAACATGTTGATGATCAGGTCTGTACCATTTTTATTCAGAACCAATTGCATATGGAAAGAATTAATTTTGTGAAAACCCCAGACAATAATAGCTGTCAAAATATGATTGACAAGATGACAACTATGGTGCCATGTTGGATGTCAAATGAGCATTATCTTCATTCAGAACCTGCCACATATTGCCCTAGCAGAGATGCCAACCCTAACTGATCTGAAATAGGAATTTCAGTTTTAACAAAGTCATAATCCAAACAAAAATGCAGTAGGAATACTTATCCTAAAACTTATTTAAATACTTTTTGGATAATGTAATATGCCAAAAATTCCAATGAGAAAAGAATTCAAGAAAAGACAAATTCTTGGTGTTTGTTCACTCCTAATGTTTTGTGTATCTCACCAGAAATTTTTGTAGCACATATTTCTAAAGAGGTGTAATCCTCATCAGCCATTTGTTTTGTTATCTTTCCCAAACTTTCTCAAGTGATTCAGCTTGACTAGCTGACATGAGTTGCTTCTGTGATGCAGACACTTGGGTATGCTTTCATAAAAAATTACAATCAGAAATAACAAGCATTTCAGTGATTTAGATACACCAGTGTTCAAATTGTGGATCACCTATAGAAAGTTTTTCCTGAATGCAAAATTGGAATCTGTAGGAAATTATTGTATAGGCATAAATCAAGGTTACAAATAAGTGATTCCACCAAAACTGAATGGTTGGCAACTGTGCTACATTGTATAAGTGACCAACATTCATTCAGGAGAAGTAACCATATAAAGGTTTTCAAGATGTCCATCAAGGCAGCCATTTTGGAGGTTAGATCTGCATAATGTTAGGATGGGAGCAACTACATACTGTAAGAAAGAAAGATTAGAAAACAAAACAATACTGGTATGACCATCCATTCAGGAGAGGTAGCTGTAATGAGGTTTTTGAGAACAGTTGCTGTGGTTCCCATTTTGGGAGGTCACATAAACCTCATTTATATTTAGGACCAAATACATAAGAAATCTTTTGAGAGAAAAATACAGACGTTGCAAAAACAAGATCTTTATGGTCCTGGGAGTCTGGCCTGCACTATTATCATTTAGAACCAACAACATGTAATCAAGAAGTGCTTTAATTACAAATCGTTCATCAGAAGTAGTTAGAATAAGATATTCAAGTTGGCCATCATAGCAGGAATGTTGGAGGTCTGATTGCTACCATCATTTAGGACTAATTACATATATAAGAAATCATTTAGTGAAAACCCCATATCAACATGGCCATCCATTCAGAAAACGTACTGATAACAAGATTTTCATGAGGGTTACCATTGAGACTATCTTGCTAATTGGCACCATTTTCATTTAGACAGACTGCATAATGTGACAAATCTGTGAAATTCCCATGTCATTTCAGAAGGATCAGGGGCCCCGAGTGGCCTAGTGGTCTAAAGCACTCTCCGTTACGGATCACTGCCATCTCACCTCTGTCTGCGTGGGTTCGAGTCTAGGATTCAGTGAATGTGGATATGTGAGAGCTTGCCAGTAGCTTCTCGTGGGTCGGTGGTTCTTTCTGTGGATTTCCCGGTTTCTTCCTCCACCATTAATACTGGCCGCCATGTATAGCCTATCATGTGCTGACAATGGCATTAAGCCCCACAACAACAACAACAACAACATCAGAAGGATCAGCAGAAACAAATTGTCAAAATTGCAGACATAGTGTCCATATTGGATATCCAAAAAGCATAGTTTTCATTTAGCACCAACAGATATGATAAGAAGTCTTTTAGTGAAACCACATGCCAATATGGCCATCTATTTACGAGAAGTAGCAATGAACAAGATGGCCACAATAGTTGCTTTTGGATGTCAAATTGGCACCATTATCATTTAGATCCAAGCAGAAATGAAAACTATTTTGATGAAAACCACATGATGATAGTCATCTGTTTAGGAGCAGTAGCAGTACCAAGACTTCCAAGATGGCAACTTTGGTGGCCATATTGAATGTTAGGGGCACTGTTTTCATTTAGGACCAGCTAGATATGACATTATGTCTTTGAGTGGAAACTTCATGTCAATAAGATGCTCTGTTTAGAAGTAGTAGTGATAAGATTTTCACCATGGTGGTCATGTTGGACATCAAATCAGCACAAATTATTTTAAAATCAATGAGGCATCTTAAGAAATCTTTCAGTGAAAACCACATGTCAATATAACCATCCATTCATGAGGAGTAATGATTCAAAAATTTTCAAGATGGATGTTTGTGGGGAGGAATGTTTTCAGTTATGACCATCTAGACCCTAGGATGATTCTGACTGGTTTAACAAAACATTTTTAATGCATTACATCATGTTGAAAAAATGGGATGTAGGTGCCTTTCCAAGGACACAGCGAGGTGGCTGAACTGAGCTGGCCTGGATGGGTATTGAACCTGTGGTCTTGGATTATGAGCCTGGTGCTCTACCAAGTGAGCTACCATGGCTCCCATCCTTGGATGAATGTGTGTGTGAAATTTCATAGTATTTGTTTCAGTAGTTGAGGAGAAGAAGCAATGACAAACTTATGCTAACAGACAGACAGATGCTGAACAGACCATCTGAACTCTTCTTATCTTGACCAGGAGAGCTAAAAATATGCATCTATCCTTATTATCCAGAGTTAGTGGTATTAAATGACATGCCATACAAAAAATATAAACTTAAAAAAATATTATCACCATTATCACTTTAAAAAAGTACTTTGAGGGTATATTAATCAATACAACTTGTACATTTGAAGAATGACATTTACTACTCCTTACCATAACTGGCTCGGTAGGGTCTGCTCTAAGGAGGGAATATTTGATGTCACTGTAAACAAATATATATGGGGCATCATTGATGTCCTGCACAACTATTGTTAGGTTTACAAGTGTGCTGGCAGGTTTCACCCCGACCATGGCTGGTACATCTTGTAGTTTTATGGTAATTGTAACATTACCAGAGCAGTCCTGACATGGTGTGAAAACCAATCTGAAAATAAAATGATAGTATTAGTATTATTCATTCAACCACTGTTATGTATATTTAATCAATATTGCATGCTTAACTTTATGTTCATGACTAAGTTGTACTTCAGATAATGGTCTCATAAAGTTTTCATAGCATTGGAGTTCAAGGCCAGTCATATTTACAGTTAGTTATTTTTCTGTTGGTTTGCTTTACATCCTGTTAAGATGTCAAGTGAAAATGTGTCTAAATCAGAATCTGATAAACAAATAACTCAGTATGTGGGAATCCATTTGTGAGCAGAGTTTAAGGTTGTTGTTGTTGAAATCAGATATAATTAATGAGGAATTACTTATTTAAAATATTCATTGGAATTACTAAAGTTCTCATTGATGTATGGATTAATATATTTACTTTGGATTTTTGTGAACTCATTCAAGGCATTTTAGGTTACTGCATTATTGTGTTATATCAGGACATTCAAGACTACTGGAATTCATTCGGAATATTCTATATGTTTGTACTTGTGATAATAGATTTAGGATTATTTGGAATTTAATTCACAATATCGTGTCTCTTGCATTTTCACTTTCTATTGTATGGAAATAAATTGCTTGTTGATTTTACTTTGTTGCTTTCACTTTCTATTGTAGGGAAATAAATTGCTTGTTGATTTTACTTTAATTGTTGGTTTCACTTTCTTTCTGTTACATATTTTAAGACCTATATTCGTAACACCACAAATTTATCAACAGTACCATTATGTCCAACACAATATAAACTGTGCAGAATGGTTACAGTATCATATATGGAATAAAACCTGTTGATATCCATTGTGTATTCCAGTTTGTATCTTTCTGTTATTATGAATGTATTAGTGTTTAATGGCATATCAGCACATTAATGGCTATATTTGGTGCTGATTAAAAGTTCTATGACAGTAGCTATAAAGAATTGTACAAGAAACTCTAGGAAGATAATTCCTTCCAAATAAATGTAAAGTACTACATAAACATAAAATGTAAAGTTGTAAAAATTCTCAAAAATAAAAGATAATGGTGAAAATATAAAATCCATCAACAGGGACAAAATATGTTACAGGCATATAAAAACTGCATTTCCTTAAAATGTCCAAAATTTTCTCAGATGGACATAAAGTTCCTTAACATGGTTTGCATAAGAAAATTCTGTCTCTCACTGTGATATGCTTGACAATAATGTTTCAGTGTCAGTGTATGTAAGATTCAGATGCAGGATAGAATTATGAATCAATTACTGATTTGTGTCTGTTAGCATAATATTTTTCTGGACTTATCAGCTGAGACTAAGATTCAAAGTCATATAGGTCATTTATGAATTCAGAGCACCGACTATATCAGTAATGGGTGTCAGTTTTCAGAATTTGTTTACACATACCTTTCAGTTGCAATTATTCACTTTATTTGGATCATCAAACATCCATATTCCTTTGCAAGATCATTATTCATACACCAGGAAGTACACATGGCAAAAGTCAATGCTAAAGTACATGGACATTTTTGAAAGTGGTTGATCTAAATGTGTGATCCATGACAAACAGGACCGAATGTCTGGCATGGTGATGATACATGGAAAGGTTATTTCACGTTGAAAGAAAAAATTCGTACTACCCTATACTGCTATGATTAGATCCAATGTGCTCTTTTCTTGACTCATTTTGTTACCTGGCCACCATTCTAAAAGTTCATAGCAATCAATAACTTTTGTCTGGAAGTTTCTTGATGACTGTTAAGCTGCAGAGCATTCATTAACCAGTATCGAATAACCATTGGTTAAATTATATTAGAATAAGACTTGAATATGGTATCACTTACCAGTCTTTGTCAAGTGACTTTTCCTCAGTCTGGTAAAATATAGAGAACAACGACTTGAATGTTATATCACTTACCAGCCTTTTTAGCCACAATGACATTTCCCCAGTCAATTAAGAGGAGAATAATAAAGACTTGAATATTGTATTGTTTACCTGTCTTTTTCAGTCAGACTGACATCACGCCAAATTGGTAAAGTGTGAAGAATAAAGATTTAAAATATAGTATCACTTACTGACTTTGTTAGTAAGTGACATCCCGAGTTTAGTGAAGGGTGGAGGAATAAAGACTCAAGTGATTTAACCAGCCCTTGTAAGACTGATATCCCTAGTCTGGTAAAGTATCGAGAATAAAGATTTCAATATAGTATCACTTATCAACTTTTGTTAGTCACAGTGATATTTCCCGTCAGGTAAAGTAAGGACAGAAAAGAAATGAATATAGTATCACTTACCGACCTTCATCAGTGAGAGTGTCATTTCCAAAGTCTGGTAAAGTGTGGAGAATAAACACTTGAATGTAGTATCACCTACTGGCCTTTTGCAGTGAGAGTGACACTTCCACAGTCTGGTAAAGTTTAGGACAATAAAGACTTAAATGTATTATTACTTACCGACCTTCTTCAGTCAGAGTGACACTTCCACAGTCTGGTAAAGTTTAGGACAATAAAGACTTAAATGTAGTATTACTTACCGACCTTCTTCAGTCAGAGTGACACTTCCACAGTCTGGTAAAGTTTAGGACAATAAAGACTTAAATGTATTATTACTTACCGACCTTCTTCAGTCAGAGTGACACTTCCACAGTCTGGTAAAGTTTAGGAGAATAAAGACTTAAATGTAGTATTACTTACCGACCTTCTTCAGTCAGAGTGACATTTCCCCAGTCTGGTAAAGTGTGCAGAATAAAGAGGAATGGATCATCTTCAGGATCAGTGGCCTCCATGGTGTGAAGTATGGTGCCTTAAATAGCAAACATTATTTAATGAAATCAACAAAACATATACATTTAAATCCCTAAAATGTCAACTTTCAAGAATTTAATAGATTTTGTAGTATAAAAAGATCAAATGTCCTGAAAACAATCCAATACATATCCAGTGATATATTATTCATATCTAAAACATAAGCACTACAGGATGTACCACCAAGCCATGTAGCCCGTTGGTCCCCTCCCCCCAGCCACCAATTTACGAGCCAGCAAAAAGATTGGGAATGGGACCAAGTATGAACAATGCATTGATATTTAGTATATTATTTTTTTCTTTCCTTGCAGAATTATGCATCAAAGAAATCAATTTAATTTTTTGTCCAACTTGTTGGATACATTCTGAATCCTAATTAAGGCTAAGATTCAGACATGTTCTACAGAGGTATCTTACCTTCGTCCTCAGTCATAATCATGATGTTCGTGCTGATCAGTTCTGGAGGCTGGTTGGGAATGATGGCTTTAGCTGTCACGAGGGCAAACTGTGTTTCTCGAAAAAAGAAGGTGTCAGTGAGATTTGTTAATCCATCAAAAAGTGGAAGCTCTTGATTGTCATACTCGGTGTTATTGGCCCAGGTGTCACATACCTGTAAAAAATATGTACAATTTACAATTCCAATTCTTTATATTTAGGCAAAAAATTATGTTTCCTACTTCACTGGGTTTAAAATTAGGGCAGGCAGATCATTTTTTTTTTGGTAGGGTCAGCAATGAGAAACTGGATTGGTCAGCTGACCAAAAACACATTTCTTTGGCCTTATAGTTTTGTCTTTGATCTTGTAGTACTTCAAGCAGCTTAAATCAGGAATAACCTAAATGGTCATTTACAGGTTACCAAAATCACACTTTCCTGTGATTTACTTGCATTCTCAAACACATGGTCTTAACTATCACTTTTTTTGCAAAAATGTCAAAACAACACATTTAGAAACTTATTCAAAAAGCATTTATTAAGCTATTAGATATTACAAACTCAATCAAGCAATTCTGCTCCAGAACATGAATTCATGGATATATATATATATATATATAGATATAGATATATATATAGTGCAATTATTATGGGATTTGTTTATGCATCTTTCTTTTGTTAAATCATACATCAGCACAATAAAAGATATATTGTACCAATTAAATGCAAAATTCTAAAATTGTAAAAATGATCAACCAAACAAAAACCCTTCCAAATAAATATAAACATGAAGTACTACAAGATAAAAAAAAATAAACTGTAAGATCTTTAAATTCTGTAAAATGTATATAAAACAAAATAAAATATCATGAAAAGGAATATAGAATCTTTAAAATATAGGATAAAAATCATTCATATAAATCACATTCCCTCAGAAAGTCCAAAAGTTTCTCATGTGATACATCATCATAATCATAAAGTTCCTTAATGGAGTTGGCATAAAATCATAAAATACAATACACAGTGTATGTCACAAAAGCCAGGAAAAGCTTGGACTGGTTATAGCGCAAGGTGGGATAACCTAAGAAGAATCCAGATTAGTTCTAGGAAAAGTTTGGACAGGTTCTAGGTCAAGCAGAACAAGCCAGGACTAATTCTAGGTCAAGCAAGGACAACCTGGGAAAAGTCTGGACTAGTTCTAGGTCAAGCCAGGACAACATTGGAAAAGCTAGGATTTGTTCATGATCAGAAATGCAGAGAGCAGCTGGGAAAAGCCTGGATAAGTTCTAGGTCAAGCCAGAACAAGCTAGGAAAGACTGCAGTAGTTCTAGGTCAAGCTGTAAAAATGCAGGCAAAAGCCAGGAAATACCCCTGCATAGATAACCAGAAAAGTCAGGACTTAGTCTGAGCTTTTCCTAGCTTTTTCTATGATTTTCCACATCAAAATCCCAAACATTTCTTGATTATATTAAAGCTTTTCACGCATTTTTTGTCCAAGTCAAGGATATTCCAGGTAATCTCCGGAATTGCCCATTGATTTTCTGATGGGTACAGCCTTGATAAAGTGTGATATTCTCACCTTGACAGTGATTGATCCCTCTGTTTCATTATGAATCTCGGTGTCATTCTGGTATAGGCAAGTTCTACTGGAGATCTTCCACTGCTGTAATGCTGATAGAAAATAGAAAAGGAAAATGAGAATTAAGTCTAGCTTTGTAAAGAAAACTGCTTTATAAACATCTTTTTTGGGATTGATTCTAATTTTACTGTTATATGACATGCTTCATTGTGACAAAACTGTTATGATTTCCAGTTTTCTTTCTCCAATAGTATGTAACTAAAATTTTAGTTGGTTTTTACTTTAATTTTTGTGTGGACTTTAAAATCCACAATACTTTACAAGCAAAAACAATCACACAGTACTTTTGTGCTCAAAATCAAAGTCCTGAGAATAGTGATGGTGGGGAAGGCTTTTGTGACATTAATATACATTTATATCCATAACTCAATTACAGTGTGACCCTGCTATAACATGGTAGTTGGGAGCCATAGAACCCGACCGTGTTATAGATCGAACTGTGTTATGAGCAACCAGGTCAGTTAGCTGAAGGAAATGATGCATGTACCCGAAAAAAATGTGCAGGGGGGGTAGGTAATAAATGGGGGCGCAAAAATACGTGCTTCATTGGCACAGTTATCATCTTAAATCGATGCATATTAAATGAGAAATACACCTGTAGTGAAAACAGAGAAGGCATATATAATATTTTACTTTATTCAGAGAACCACGCATTGGTACATATATGTGTATACTGTTTATATATACATGTCTAATGTATAGCAATGAATAAAGTATCAACACCATGTACTCATCCGCGAATCACGTCACATACGCTGAATCCACAATACAAGTAATTCCATCGAAAATATGCACACACACACATTTAAAATATTCAATAATTTTGTCACAGGTCATATAGGTCTGAATCCAGTGGAAAAAAATAGCACAATCATGTAACGAATGATGAAGCACATTTACTTTTCAGTACGTCCCAAGTCAGTAAAATTTTGCATTTTAAGCGCAGTCGGTAGAGTTCGTAAGCATAAACTTTTTCCTGTAAAAAGGAAACTTTCATGGCACAGTAAAAGTGTTCCAGTCATGTTGGAAAATGAAACAATCCATCAGATTCCATTGCTTTTATTTAAGTTCGGTACTGACATCTTTTGAAGAAAGGTTCTTTGTTTTTATTGAAGATTGTAGTCGGCTTTCTTTGATGAAGGGTGCATGCATTATTGTAGTCATCGCTTAAGGACAGCTTTGGAGAACCAAACAAATGCCCATTTCTTATTGTGGTGGCAACATCAAAAAATTGTATTGCATGATTAAGACTGATTTTTTTCCCATTTGCTTAGTATGTTTTCATAACAATCGGTGCTTTTACTTACCATCCACATACAAATCCCAGTCTATGTAAATATATTAATTACTAGCGAGTGACCGAAAATCCGACAAAAGATAGATTATGAGATAATGCCTCGTCTGGTTGATCTCCGCTACCAGAAATGTAAATTTGAAAAAAAAAGCGGATATCTCAAAACATACAGTACTCATACTAGATGTCAACATAAGCGGATTATGATATAACAATGCACTGTTAAGATATGACAAAGAATTTGTATATGTAACAATAGATAAATTTCAGTGCATTTTATATCAACTTTGCAGCTTCCTTTCATGGGACCCATGAATTTCTCCACTCCAAACCAATGGTTGTATATACAAGTTTAAACAGCCAGCAATGTCGCCAATAAAAAAAAAAATCACCTGATGGTATATTTTGCCGCGAATAAGGAAAAAAAAATCGCAATTTGCAACATTGGTGAAGCCCTGCGCGATTCCTGAATAAACTTTTTACACGTTATTTTTCGTACTTTTAAGAAGAAAACACTATTTTTTCATGTATGAGAAAAATGCATATAAAATTTCAGGAGCTACGCCACGATTGTCTTGTATTATTCATACCTGATCTCTTCCCTAAAATGATAATAAACTTTTTTGTATTTTTTGTACTTTTAAGAAAGAATTTTTTTTTTGTGTACAAGAAAAATACATGTATATGAAATTTCGGGAGCCACACCACGACCGTGTTATATCCGAATTCGTGTTATAACGGAGCATGCTATAGTGGGGTCACACTGTATATATAAATATATATATATATATATATATATATATATATATATATATATATATATATATATATATATATATATATATATATATATGGTCATTTTTACAAGTGTGAACACACTGCTCTAAATAATCTTTCTAATAAGTGTCTAACTCTTCTATGTGTCAGTAGAGAACTTATTTGAACATTTGAAACATAATTTGAAAAACTACCTGATTTCATTTCAAAAGCACTTTCTACAATTGCATATATGTAAAAGAGCAGAAAAGTCAACTTAGGACAAATTGGGAGATTTTCAAAATTTGGTCTGGCATTTTGACTTCAAAAGAGGGAGGATTTTTAATGAAAATGGTGAAATTTTCATTGCAGTACACAAATAAATTTTCTTATCCCAATGAGGATCTAAATCTTAGGGGACTATGTGAGTAGTTTTTGCCCATTTGTATGATAACTTTTGTTAAATTTCCAAGTCAGGGAATTTTTTTTTTACTAGATTTGAAAAATGATCTGCTACCATAAATGGGAGATTATGTTCAGCTATGAAGTTGGCAAACAGTGTCTCAGCATGTATGATTCCATGAACATGGATCTTAGTGATGGCGTTTATCCTGTCATGTTTAACATGCTTTAATATGTTGCAAGAAGCATGATTCATTCTTTCCACCACAGATTTTAAAATCAGCTTTATGGGAATGGTAGAATTCATATTCACGTCCTCTGAACTTTATTCCAACCAATGAAATTCCTGTCTGCATCCATCATCGAATTTAGCGTGAAATTTTGATTGCTTAGACTTTGGTGTTTTTGCATTGGGAGATAATGCACACAAAGACATCTCAACAAGTCTTAAATACCGAAGCCAAACTGATCCTGTTTTATGCTGATGAATTCTGTAGTAATCCAACCATAATCAGGTAATCTCTTAAATCCTTTTGGCATTACTTCTTGTCACACACAGTATAATCCACACACATGCGAACCTCCCAGACAGGAGAGTTTTCCTCAAATGATGTAGGATGTCTCCAATACCTCATCACTCACTGAATTCTTCGTGTACCCAAATTATTTTTTAAAATCTGTATTTTTTCATATTTTTCACACCTTGCAATCACATGACTGTAAAGTAAGGTGTGAAATTTTTTTTTTTTTTTTCCAGTAATACCTTAATTTACTATGGAGATTTCAGTGAGGAATGGGAGACACCCCTCATCTAGGAAGGAAAACCCTCTCATCCTGGAGGTTCAAATGTATGCTATTGTTTCAAGCATCACCATCAGTGAAACAATATCCACGAAAGATAAACCAGTCTAATTATTTATCCAAATCTCATTTGTCTCCCTTGACATAAAATTCTCTATATTTTGTTACATCCTAATTTTAGTAAGACCATAAAGTTTGTTACTGTTAGTGATACTATCTATATTAGGAAACAGGAAATGGATAAAATGCCATTGATAGGCATGGAGAGATTGAAATTCCTCAAAGTCAAGAAAAGTTTTTACAAATTTTATAACAAGTTATTATAATTTTACAAAAGTTTATGCTAGATTTAGAGACAAAGTGTAATAAATGGAAGTTATAACAAATGTAACTTACTTGGATTCCAATGAACCAGAAGAGTTATGCTGCCATTGTTTCCTGCATCAAAGTCATGTGGATACTTAACTAACAAAGGCCCAGGCATTGCAAGATGGCCAACAGGTACTACAGACAATGAAACAGAGTAACCATGGACTCTGAAAAACAAACGAAAAAAAACCCATGATTGCTGCATGCTTTAAATTATTCAACAATCTTAACATCGGAGATCTGACCATCAATTGGAATCTGAATTTTCAAAAATATTGTACAGTTGAAAATTTTCAAGCTACAAACACATGCAGTAAACTTATTTCATTCCAATATAATGAATCCATATTTTTTGTTATAAAATCAAAATGCTTCATGAAATTCTGTTAAATCTATGATTATACCTGTTTAGTAGTAATCTCTCCACAGTGCCATTGAGCAAGGTATCAGCTGGATTAACAACGTAGGGGGTGAAGACTGTAGAAGAGTCAGACTGGTACACAGCAGATAATTCACTTGCTGTCAGTACAGTTACCAAAATGGACTGACCATCTTCCATACCTGAAATACATAACAGTGATCCTTTATGACACCAGAATTTCAAACTTTTCCTTTTACCTCTGCTATTATCACGAGATAAAATAACTCGAACATTCAAGTTGTTAATATGGATTATGTACCTTTGTTCCATCAATTATAGCAATGAAAACAATTTACTGGTAATTGATTTAGTGAATCAGATAAAATACAAGTAAATCAATAACAATGGACCTATCGCTAAAATGTGATCAGGAAGAATTAGCTATGGTAAAAGAAAAATGAATAAAGTAAAATCTGTTCATTTTTTTTAAGGAACAAATGATATGCTTTACATAAGTACAGTACACTATAGAAAACTGACAGTAAGTGTGCTATGTGGCCTGTGATTTATGAACTATTTAGCTGTTGTCCTTCCTATCATGTTAGAAAATTCAGAAAATACAAGCACATACAAAATGCACATAACATAATGATACAATTTATCATTGTTATTAATTTGTATTGTATGTTAGGTTTTTTTTCCATGATTATATATTATGTATAATTGTATTTTGGACTTGACTATGTCCAAAATCAACTTCATGTTGTACCTGACCAGTAACATGTTTTGTGGACAACAGAATACATAGCTAATATTTTTCCGATGATTGTGGATTGAGTATTCAGATTATTAATAATGTAAACATGTTTACCTTAGTCTGAGTCGGGGATATTGGTTTTACCACACAGAATAACCTGGTCTACCTGATGTTTACCACCTTTTTTATTTTAATTCTGGTAATGACTTTGTGTTGCTGACAACCCGTATTGTTTTTAGGATGGAAAATTAGGTGACAGCATATTTCCAAAAAATGGTAACAGTGATCTGGGTCACGTAGAGGGGTTTATAATCTGACTTACTTGAGAAATTACTCATTCTTGCATTTAACATCAGAAGCAGAATCATTGGTATTGTTGTGTTCAGTTTTTTATTTGGGTGCAATTACTTATTTAAATTATTATTCACAGGAAATACAAAGTGCTCTTCAATAATATTCTTGAACAGAAACATTAATTTGGAATTATAGTGAATTCAGATAAAGATATCTTTGATTATGTTATTGCGATTAACTGGAAGACTGTCAGCATATCATCACACTTCAGGGAACTGGTACATTAGTACTTTCAAGACTACAGGCACATCAATACTTTCTGTGCTGGATCTTATTTTAAACACCACTGGTAGTTAATTTGAACTTTATTAATTAAGACTGGTGATAAAAACTTGTTGGACTATTTGGGATTTAATTTGCAATACCGTAAATTCTATTTAAATTTTCACTTTGTATTTTAGGGAAAAATTATTTGATGAACTTTATAAAACTGGTTTGCTTTTACTCTTTTCTATTGCTTAGTTTAAGACAACAGAGTTGTAATATAATATAAAAGCAGTCATATTAGTTTATAACAATTTCTTGACATGGTAACTAAAGACGAATTGGTACAGCTATGTTACCTGTTTCCGATTATGACAGTTACATCTCAAAATCATGGTATTACTTGTATTTAAAACAATTCCAATGATACAAACCATATACAAGTATACAAGTTGATTTGGAGTATAACAGAAAGCCCAGACATCTAAGTCAAAATGTATTGACTCATAGCCAGAAAATATAAATACTACTGACCTTAATTTAATCCTTTATAAATAAGAAGGCATAGTGCTGAAGTCATGTGAACATCCATTACAATTAACTATTCAAAGGTCTGCATTGTTTCTTTATCTTTTGTGAAAATCTGCATAACACCGATATTGTTATAATAAACCATTTTAAGGGGCTTATGTGTGGTGGTCATGTACACTGTTTGTCGTTCGAGTTAATTTGTAATGCCTGGATCTTTGTCCATGTTTTTAATACTAATATGTGATAATTGTTTTCCAGACTTGGTTGTCATTGTTAAAGGGTTGTATTTGCTGCTATTTTGTATGTTACAAAGATTTCAAGTCACATACCAAGCCAGTTACACCCTGTTTATAGTGTTACTCCATTTATGTTGCCAATGAATAAGGTTTTTTGTTATTGTCTCTAAATAAACTTATTCTGTTTCTGGACGAGTTACTTCTTTTGTCCTTACATTGCTACATATATATGATGAGACAAATTGTCTGATACAGTTATTCCTCCAAGAGTCTAATCAAAACTGGTACAGTTGTTAGTACAATTGATCACTGATACAAGAATAGCTTGATAACAATGGCAGAACCTCCAATGAAAAAGAGAAAAATTCTAACACTGAAGGAAAGAATTAATGTAACTACAAGTGAATTTAACTGACAGACAGAATAAATAAATATTACCTTAGTTAATTCATTTGCTAATACATGTACCTGTCAGCTTCAAATATAAATGTGAATGTTTTATGATAGATATATATCTATATTGCTATATAAAATTTTGTACTGAATGCATTCAATATTTTAATATGAAATATGAATAAAGAATACAATATATATATACAGTGACAGGGTATTTACTTCTTAAACAGTGTTGAATTTTGACTTCAGAAACTGACTCTTTGCATATACCTGTTGTGAAAGTCCACTTTTCTTGAGAGACCACTTTTTGTTGGCAAAAGAGGTGGTCTCTCATGACAGGTTTTACTGTACTTACCAGAAGGTGTTGTAATTGTTAAACCACTAAATGATGAAGCTCTCTTCTTTCTCGATGAAGGCAATGACACCATTGCAGTAATTTCAGTTCCATTTTTAGATGTAAAAAGTTCACTTCCATCACTTTCAATCACCACAATCCCCGACAGCTGGTATGTGCATCGCATTGCATAGTTACAAATTCTAATGTACACAAACATTGTTCTTCCTGGTTCCATATGGAATACATTGCCTTCACTGCCTGCATACTTAGGATCCGAGAAATTGTTGGTAGGTACAAGTTCTGATATCCTGTATGCCTTAACACCATTTATTGTGACATATCCATCCACAATGGCAGCTTCACCAGACTGGTTTGTTGCCACCCAAATACAGGGCACAATATCCTCACGAGTTTCATCTGTATCACCACTACCAGCACACAGGTCTGAAATGAATTACAGTTAAAAATCAGTGACAAACTGTGTGCAGAGACAAATTTTGCATTATTTTTTAGACCTCTGCTCTAATGGGCCTAAGACTGCTCACCTTGCTGCCATCTGCCTAACTGCCAAATGCCTGAGTAGTAAGCCAAACTATCTATGCCAATATGATGATTTCTGTAAAACTTTCATCCTGTGCTGTTCAAGTCATATATTATCAAAGCAACTGTTATAAGATTTCTCAATTTTTCTACATTTTCATCCATGCTTGATGGAGTATCATTTTTGCCCAACATTGAAAGGTCTTTATTCCAGGATGCTTTCTGTCAAAATTGGTCATATTCCAGTATTCCAGTCTGATTGTTGTAGCTGGGTGTGAATGTACTAGGGTTTAATAGCACAATAATGGCTATATGGTGTTGATTAAAAGAAAACTTCTAAAAGTGTAAATATAACAAATGGCATAAAAATTTTTGGGGGAAATTAACCCTTTCAAATAAACATACACACATTCTCTCAGAAGTCTAGAGTTTGTTTTGTAGTACATTAATTTTCATGATAAAGTTCAACAATTGAGTTCATTCTAAAAAACACCTGTCTTACAATGTAGAAATCAATACATTCAACAAGAATCTGTACCACTGTCAGCAGACATTGGTAAAGTAAACACTCTGGTCAAGGTTCACCCATGATGTGGTATGCACAAGTCAGGTATGAGTGAGTGTCCTATCTGCCTGACACAATCCATTTCATCTCATTTCTGAGATTTGTTCTACATATGGGATGCCACTCTTCAATGATGGGTGTGATTTTCTTAAGTTTGTTTGATGAGTGTTCATTCCACACAATCTGCAAAGTGTACACACCATGTTTATTCAGTATGTAGAATCTTCCATGTGAAAATAGGTTATTGGCAGGGCAGCTCTGGCTGCTTTATCTTGTCTGGCATAGCCTTTAATACCAATGTGAATAGGTAGCGTAGTATTTTGTTTGTATAAATCAGAACACTGATTTGGCCAGAATGTTTTCAAGGATAGAGCCCTGTGGTACTCCACAATTTGGTAGTTTTAATTAAAGATATTACTTGCAATCTATCAATCAAGTAAGAAGTAAAACATTTTAGGGGAGTTCACATCAACTGAATATTAGTAGAATGAAAAACAGCTGACAGAGTCCTGTGGTACTCCCCAGCTAATATTTTTACTTTCAGAAAGTTGACCATTTAAAGATACTTTTTGCACTCTATCAGTTAAATAATAAGTAAACCAGTCTTCATAATATTGATAGATTTTCAGTTTTTCAAGTAAAATGATTAAAAATTTTAGAAAATCAACCATGATAGTGCCAACCATTTTTCCTTTATCTCATGCTTTCAGCCTTTCATCAACCACAGATATGAATTCAGTTTCACATGAGTTATTCTGTCAAAGCCAAATTATCATAAATAAGATTATAAGTGATCAAATAGCTCAGAAATGAATCAGATACATCTTTTGCAAAAAATTTGGAAAGACAAGGAAGGATATTGGTGGGTCTGTTGTTGTTTACACCATCCTTTGTTCTAGCTTTATGCAATGGTGTTGCCTTGGCAGTTTTCCAAGTCTGTGGAAATTTATTATAGCTAATACTTTCATTGCAAATCAAAGCTATACTCTCTACTACTGCAGGTGCAGCTGCCTTTAGTAGCCTTGGTCCAATCATATCAAGTCCTGTAGCTTTACAATTATCCAATTTTTTAATATATTTCAACACAAATTCAGGATATGTTTTAGTAATTTCAAAGTTTATATTGTTAGAGAGTATTTTTAGCAGAAAAGGTTTAATGTCCAGATTATCTGGGGAAATTTGTGGTACTTTAAGATTTACAGGAATCTGAACAAATGTCATTACAAATATATAAGATGCCACTTGTATTATCAGTGTAAATGCCCTCATGATTCAGGGATAAAATTTTCCTGCACCTAACTCAGTAACAACTGTCCAGATAGCTTTTATTTCTCTTTCATCCAGCACTTTTTTGTAGTGTGTACTTTTGTCTTATCATTTTATTACATTTATCACTTCAAATTTTATATTCAGCATGAATGATCTTTTATAAATTCTAGACAGTTCCTTTATTTCATCTAAAATTTCTAGGGAGATCCAACCTTGCTGTTGGTCTTTCTTTATCCTGCAGACATTTTTTAAAGGTGCATGTTTGTGTACTGTTTTCATGAAATGATCCATCCAAGTATCCATAACATCATAAATATCTTCAAAGATTTGGACTTTATTCCATGCAGTCTGTTTTAGATCTTCCAGGAACTTAACAGTATTAAAGTTTTTGAAAGATCTTTAAAGTAATGGATTAATGTATATTATTTTTCTTTGATTTACTATTGACCTTAAGTGCTAAGAAAATTGCAAAGTGGTCACTTAAACCAATCTTTGAAACCATTACTTCCAAAACATTTTCTTTTGTATTGGTATAAATATGATCTATAAGTGTTTTATAGGTAGGGCTTAGCTTTATCTAGAGTAATCTATGATACTATTTCCTGTGTTTCTAGGTCTTCACTTCTTTTAGCAACAGTGTAAGTTTTAACATACACAAGGAGACCACCTCCTCCTGCTTTCCATTTCTACAAAATTTTTTGTCAAAGCCACTGATATATATATTGATGTGGTACATTAGAATATCTCTTGATAAATGTATCCTTACAAGCAGTCAAGGCAGGGCATTAAATTTTAGAATTGTAAATCGTCTACAATGTGTCAAATTCCATTTAAGGCATGATTTGTGTCATTTACCAATAAAATATAATGTGATAAATTACCATTAGTCCAAACAGAAGCATCCTCAATGATGGTCCAAAAATAGAGACAATTAGCAGGTTTTGATGCTTTTCTGGCCCATTATACATTACACAATATTTATAACATTATGTTATGACACATAAAAATAAGAATAAGGTGATAAATTACCATATCTCTTAATGGATGTATCTTTGCTGACATTTAAGGCCCATAATGCATTACACAATGTTTTATAACATGATGTTATGACATAAAAAAAGATGATAAATTACCATATCTCTTAATGGATGTATCTTGGCTGACAGTCCAGGAGGAACCACAAGTGTCAGGGTTGGTAGATTTTCTGGCTGTGCTTGGTATGACCTTTTCCTCAAATTCTTCTGTACCCACTGGTACTGTCTCTACATCCTCAACTTGAGGGGGAAACAGCAAAATTCTTACACCTGGAAACAATGGAACATCAAGAATAACAGGACAAGAATGAATTTATTCTAATATATATGTCAAATCAATCACATTTTTAAATCAAAAGCACATACAAACCAAAGACTGTGATTTACTGTAGCTATTTTTCATGGCATGCCAGTTTTCATGGATTTTTCATTTATGTTGGGTACAGACCACAGAGTTAAATATCCAAAGAATAATAATTTTTTGTTGGCACAGAATATCTTCTTAAATTCAGAATTCAAGTTACATCCAAATTAACTTTTTTCAAAAAGCAACTTAAATTGATACCCATGAAACAAATCAACACAAAATAAACATACAACTGAACCTTTATTAAGCAAAAACTTAAAAATGAATCTTTATTAAGTGGCTACCTGTCTTTGGAAGTAACATTTCGTTTCCATTAGGTGACAGCTAAATGTGGCTTCACACTAAATTTTGTCCCTGATGGACAGGTATCCTGAATATAGAGGTACAATATGCAAATATGATGAAAAGAAGTTTTTAATTATTTTCTTCATGTGTATGTGTCATCTATATAGAGATGTTCACTAAGGTTTTTTTGTATTTACTGCAATGATCCAAAGGCAAAAAGTCCTTCAGATCTAAAGTAACACAGAACGGATTGTTTATAATTCATTTTCATGTATTTCTGCTATGCAGTGGTGCAGAGAACATTCAGCAAGAATGGCTTTGCCATTCCTGCACAGGCTGTCCACTAATATGTTCTTCCTTTCCAGAATGTGGCAGACTCAGAATGTTCTTCAAGATGGTCCTGCAGAGGAAGTTCCAGACCTCCACACAAAAAGAAGGGGCCCATCGGCCTCCATGACATCAGGGATGTTATGATGGACCATGACACAATGACCCTTACCCTGTTAATGCACCCTTGCAATGCTTGAGATAATGCTCTCATATTTAGGTTGTTGATGTGAAGGGATGATTTGGCCCAAGTCCCAAAACCCTGGCTCTAAAGTAGCATCAAAACCAGAATCTGACACATTGGCAAACAGATAGGGGTGGGAGACCCCTCTCAGAAATCTTTTCCATTCCATCTACCAGCACAAATGGGGATGAAGCACCAGTTCCCAGAGTGATTGGGGCTGATAGACAATCTCTATGTGGTTTCCACCCTGTGATAAGAAGGAACTGTTGAGGTCATAGATGCAGACATCTTAGGGGAACCAAGTCCAAAGTGGTGTTCAAAGTTCTCAATAGGGATAGGTAAAAGTGAGCAAAGATTTTTAAGTGCCTCTAAGTGTGCCAGAATTCAGTCTATCCAATCCAGAGGAACTAAGTTCAGGTTTGTGAGGAAGTTCATCAACATATGAATAAAGTTCTGTGATGGGATAAGTTCTGACTTATCATGGTTGGATAGAAGATCAAAATGAGTTACTGGGGACCAACATTGGAACAGATCCTGATGAAGGGACTGAACCTGATCATTGTGGCTCAGTCAACAGTTGAAATACTTGAGAATCTGAGGTCGGCTGCTACCACTCCCATAACCTGGGTGAAGACTTTGGGTGTGGAAGAGATTCTGAACAACAGAACTGATTTGTCACTTAATGGGGTGCAGTGCTGATCCTTCTTGTTGGGGGCAGGGTTTGTGATGTGCTATACTTCAAGTGTTGGGAGCAGTGCACTAGCACTCATGTGATGGAGCAACATGCTTCCCACTCATGTGATGGAGCAACATGCTTCCCTGGAGATAAGATATGTGGTGTATCACATCCCTAATGGTAGAGAACTGTCAAGGATATGAGGTGTGCACTCACTATCCCCCTAATGAGGGAGAGCAACATGAGGTAAGTGGTACACCACCTGCCTCCCTCCTAGGAGGAAGCAACAGACTGCTCTGAATGTGAGGAGATGTGAGGAGAGTCTGATTTCTTTATGAGGAAGGGTGATCAACTCTTCAAACTTATCATCCTTCCTTCTAGATGAGCCACCAAAGCAGTTGTTCCCATAAACTCCTGGGACCCTGAAGTGCTCTTCTGAGCTGAAAAGCTAAACCTCTTGCAGAGTCTTGGTGGGTCTGCAAGAGAAAAAACCCTAAAAGGTAGAAGATGAGGGGGTAAGTTCTTTATCATTACCTCATACCATGATGCCACTACTCATAATTGGAAAATACTTCATTCTCAACTGATTCATTGCTCAGAACAGTGCAGTAATGATCCCTGCCATCTGAGGAGTACTAAATACTACCCATAAAATGCATCACCTTACATCTGGGAGGGTGCAACATGCTGCGGTGGGTATGATGTGTGCAGTTTACCACCTTGCTAATGGGAAGGAACAACATGCTTTTGTGGTGCTCCACCTCCCTAACAGGAGGGAGCAACACACTTGTGTGGTGCTCCACCTCCATGATGGGAGGGTACAACATGCTATATGGGGCACAAACATGCCCTGAACATGAGGAGTTTATAACATCTCCCTTCTGTGGGGAGGAGATCAACTCCTCAAATGCTCAGATGGTCCTCTGGACAGCCCTCACACGCCACTGAAGAAGCTGGTGCAATAGAGTTCTGGGACCATGGAGTACACTTCCAAACTGCAGAGCTATGCCTCTCACAGTTTTTTTTAATTACCTCCCCTGTTGTGGGGTCTTTGAGAGTAAACCCTGAAAATTCCAATGATGATGGGGAGGGAATTTTGTTTTCTCCACTGGCCATATGTACAACTGAAATCAGCTTGATTCCAGGTTTCAGAAGGCTATAATTTGTAATGTGCACAACAATTTCTTTCCAAGTTATAGTTTGTACAATAGATGCAGCCTGGGTGAGTGTTTCAAGGGCCCTTGTTGCCAAACTGCCCTACAGTCTGCCCTGACATTATTCTGATTTTTAAAAAGAAATAATGATAATATATTTAAATGTCATGTATACTCTCAGCTGATTGTATGCAATGCATACAAAGTACACCCCTTCTGTATGCACTAGGTAAGCAATTGAGGACCCATTTTACTTGTCTTTTTCCTTTTGTTTCTCACTGCAACCTTTAATGTAGGAAAATAATGCAGACATGCATGCATTAACAGTTTAGTTTCTGTTTGCACTTCCTGCATGAGTGCAGACATTAATATACAATATATATGTTGAAGGAAACAATGACAATAACAGCAAGTTTTTGATAGAAAGAGAGAGAGGGGAATACACAGGCAGCTACCCTTTAATGTTAGGGAGGTTTTGTTGTTACTCCTTGTGTTAACAAGGACTGAATGGTACCATAGTTATATATTTAAAAGTAAAATGGTTTACCCAAACCCATAAAGGGTGGAAACTATTGCCCTTTAAAGAATGGAATTCCATAAGGAAGAAAATGTTACTGGCTCATAATTTAAAATATGCAATTGATAGTGCAACACTGACAATTCTCCACTCTGAGGGAGGATGTATTCACATCAAACGGATGGTGGTTTTTTGGCATGAAAAGCATAAGCTACACAACAGTGATGGGTAATATTATGCTGTTAATAAAATGGCATTATCTTTTTACCATTTAAACACCTTTCCAGATTTCAGTTTCTGTACATGTAGATTTATAATCTATCGATTTTTATTATTTTAATTCTGAAGATTGCCTAAAAATCTGGACATGTCAAGCATCGAAAAAGTAGAATTTGGTTAATGTTAATTAGCATTTAATGGTTATTTCTGAAACTCACATCTGTGAAAAATTCAAAACATAAGCAGAATCATGAAAAACATTCAGAGCAGGAATATCTTTCTGAATTGATGTATACAATGAGGCCACTAACTGAAAAATGATTGGCAAACAGGGAATATTTAAACTGCTACTGAAGCTTGTATAAAAATTAAAAACAGTGTTTCCAATATTAAATGCAACTGATTATGATAATTTAGACAGAAGTGGTTTGGATTCCATATTCTGAGAGTGAGAGAGAGAGAGAGAGAGAGAGGGGGGAAGAGAGAGAGAGAGAGAGAGAGAGAGAGAGAGAGAGAGAGAGAGAGAGAGAGAGAGAGAGAAACATTACTCAAAAGATCTGATGTTAAACAACACACTGCTTGCACATTACGGACACCTGAGACATGCTGCCTTGTCTTCTTTCAAACATTACTGAGCTTCTTTTCATACATTTTGCTGTGTAGTTCTTAGTTTCTGTCAAAATTCTTTCATTTAATACCAGAGAAAAAAATTTAAAGAAGAAATCAATCTCTTTTTTTCCCCTTATCCAAAACAAAAGTAGAACAGATGCCTGAAAATTAGGCTTCCGAATCATTACCAAAGCCTTTGTTTCCATGTCAAGAATCACATGTATCAATTATAACATGATACAAAATTCCAGACAATCCCCGTATTTAGTAGACATATTTAATATAAGATATCTTTCATAGCAAGAACCATCATTTGCAAACTATTTTGATTGGTTCAACATCCTTTTACTGCCCATTATTGACAAATAAAATTATCTGTAGCATGACCATACAGAGCAGATCTGTCCATCACTGAGGTCTAGGCACATAACCAGCATGCTGATATTTCTCCTATGGCAGAAAGCAGTGCTTGGTTTACAAGCAGATTTATCAGTCACTACAAATTTAAGGTACATGCATGCAGTCGGTATATAGTGGTAGGGAAAGAGAAACATTTACTGAATTATAGGGCAGAAAGAATAAATCTAAAACACCATCCAAAAATCTATTCTCAAAATTGAAATTTATTCTGTTAAATGCATTTCATAGACACTTTGAGCTTTTATACTCAATGTATTTTTTTCTCTTTCTCATATTTAAAAGTCTGTTCATCCTGAGGGCCTCAGAGGAGAAGTGTATAATGTACATGAATTATTTATTATTATTATCATCATTATCATTATTTTATTATTAATATTATTATTATTAATACTGGGCTCTAACCCTGACCTTAAAGTTAGGACCCTAAAGGTGGGATGCAATCCCTCACTCCAAAGTACTGATAATGTTATTATACTAAGTTTCATAAATTATCTTCAATGCCATTACATTTGCAGAGTAATACAAATGTGACGGATGGACAGATGAATAAACAAATTGATGGTAGTAGAGAAATGTGTTTCAGGGACAAGGAAGTTTTCTGACATTACCACAGCAAAAATTTAATTCTTCAAAGCAGCTAAAACAAACCACATTATGTAAAGAATGGCAAAATCCAAAAACAAGATTACTGACCCTTTGTATCATTCCACTGAGTCTCCATATTTGCTCCACTCCGACAACGAATGCTGGCATAGTATGTCACATTGTGTTCCAAGATGCCCTCTAGCTGGTCATTTGTTCCAACTGGCTGTCTCCCAGTTGACGTAAAGTTCTGAATTTCCTCCCCTCCAACAGTTAGTCCCAGAGCCCACTGGTACACCTGGAAAGCAATAAGTTCTTATTTGTGTTGTAACTTGGTCCAAAAATCCTAACTCTTAATTTAGGAAGATAAATCATCCCAAATAGACATAAACATGTAGTACAATAAGATACAAGGTGACCATAAAAGATATATAAAATAAAAGATACACATAACAAGAATAAAAATCCATTAAAATACAGCATCAAAATCACATTCCTTCAAAATCTCTATGAATTTCTCTGGTGGTACATGATCCAACTGCCCACCCACCCTTGACAATAAATCTATGTAACCATGCCAGAATTAAATATGCTAACAAACATTCAGGGCTGTGTTGTTTTTGTGCAGTATCATTTTGACGAACAAGTACCAATACACAGTATGTGTGCCTTAGGTCGTAACATGGTCTGGTTCATGACTTTGACATCATGCTGTGAACTTACAAAAAGCAGCTTTGTGAAAAGAAAATGAGGTTCACCTAAACAGTATGTAAAAAATATCAGTACAACTCATAAGTCAGAAAATATCCACATATGGTGTCTAAGCTGACAAACAGTATATGCTGAAAAATCAAGAAACTTCGGTACTGTATGGAACTAAATATATTAGCCATGTTACCCAATACTCTGTCAACAAATTTGTCAGGGTATAGCAAATCAAACAAAAATTAGTAGAGAAGGGTTTCTGTTCTTGATAAAGTCTTTCATTCCAGCATAAATTTATTAAATATCACCTCAGAACTAACTGATTATCAGCAACAGATTGAGCTGGAACATGAACTGTAAGTTCCTACTCCAATACTACTTCCTACTAAATTTAAAGGTAATTACTTCATTCCAACATAAGGTGATTTACAAAATCGAGATAACAGGTCTCAATACCACCAAACCATCCATCCAGTAAGTAATCAGAATTAACACCAAACCATTCATCCATCCAGTAATAAGTATTAACACCAAAAACCATCCATCCAGTAAGTAATCAGAATAACACCAAACCATCCTTCCAGTAACTAATCAGAATTAACACCAAACCATTCATCCATCCAGTATTAAGTATTAATGCCAAAAAACAATCCATCCAGTAAGAAATCAGAATTAACACCAAGCCATCCATGCAGTAAGTAATCAGTATTAACACCAAACCATCCATCCAATAAGCAGTAAGTATTAACACCGAACAATTAATGCAGTAAGTAATAAAAATTAATACCAAACTGTCCATCCAGTAAGTAATCAGTATCAGCACCAAACCATCCATTCAGTAAGTAATAAGTATTAACACCAAATCATTCATCAAGTAAGTAATCAGCATTAACACTATATTTATCTTTCCATCACAAAATAAAATTTTAGCAAAACTGTCAACTAAAAAATTAATATAAATGTTATGCCTATTGATATTTTGCAATTTGCTTCACAATTTATATAATTTGTTTTTGTGAGCAAGCACTGTATTTGCTTAAACAGCATAAAATCATTACCAGTATAATGAATTTTTTTGTGGTATGTTCCTCAGTGATGGCCGGTTATTTACTGTTTGTAAATCCTCTTATGCTGGAATGAAGTAAAAGTGAGCACACACTGTATTTGTTTTGATAGCATAAAATCAATCACCAATAATTTACATTTTTAAAAAGTCAGTTAATTGTTAAAACTCCACTTTTATGCTGAAATCAAACATTCTCTAAAGTCAACAATGCTTAAATAGTTTGGGTTTTTACAGTATAAATCTGTCTATCAAGCAAAATCAGGGGTCCATAAAATTTGATTTGTGGATAGGTGTCATTAAAGAGATTAAATCTGGGAAATTAAGAAAATATTCTCAGATGTTGTTCATTATAAGCATGTGTCCTTTGTATGGAGGTGTCATCTGAGGCTATTTTATTCTTTACTTTATTCTTGTATGATGGATACAAGACAAATGACATATTAAGGTAGCATGTGATCTGACATCATAATCTACCTATAATGTGTCACAATGCAACACATCTGAACCACGGCAATTTGACTGGTACCCTTGTTTTTGATGGGGTTTCAATGCCTGAATATGGAACAACTGGTCAATGAACTAAGGCTCAGATGACCATGGGGTCAAAATATTTTTATGGCAGTGATATTCATGTATAAGCTGAAAGAGTATGAACTGTGAGGAGCATGGAATTTTATTATGGAGTGAATGGGAAATCAAAGAACCAATAACATGTCAATAATGGTGACTGAGTGCCAATGTAAATGTCATTCAGACTATCAAAAGCCATTTATTACTTTAAAAATAGTAAATGGTAACCTACATACTTAAGGTGTGGCTTGTTCATTACTGAAATATAATGACATAAATGATATTATTTCAATATAAATGCCGGTATTGGCTCATCTCGTTAGTATAATTCAATTCCTGAAATTTTTGCAAAATCTAAAAATAAATTTGCCCATTGATAAGCCCACGAATCGAGTCAAATCATTTTTTTTTCAAAAAGGGGTGTATTTATAAACAAGGAGATCTGAATAAAATATGTTCTGAAAGTTTGTAAAACTGGTGTACTCTTACCACACAGCCTGGTCTTATCAATTGATAAATACATCTGATTCGTCAAATAAAATATCTGCATCTATCAATAATGTCTCCTCTTTCCTAAAATAGTCCTATTTTAAGGAAAAGGATGATTCTGTATCTGCATTTGCTTGCAAATGATAATATAATTTAAAAGATTATGATGTCCTTTCACAAATGTAAACTATTTCATCAGCTAAATTTTGCCCTAAATCTGCGTGAAATTTTTTAGTAAATTACACAGGAAAATCAAATTCATACATTGAATAATCACACTCAAACCTTTTATGCACTGAATACATGTATTCCATACGGTCAATAAGATAAAGTATACATGATTAAAATTGACATTTACCATTATTTGACTCTCATCATCATCACACATCCACAAACATTTAATCGTGGAGTTTGATCCAATATAGTTTGATGGATAACCTTCCCCTTGTCTCACATCAACGTAACGGAAGACAGATTTTCCAAAGACTGGAGGTGAATCATCCACATAAAACCCATCAGATGATGAAACTGCTGAAACTCCTGAACCAAGGACTGCCTTCACTGTAAATAAAAGGCCCAAGTGGGCTTGAGATTACTCACCTGGACAACATCAGATAAAAGAGCATTAGGCCAAGAAATTTGGATCAGTAGGATGCTTTTGGTAGAAATATCTTCCAATGCTGTCGACTGCATATGTTATGAAACAACTGTTTCAAGGTTTCTCTATATTTTTTTATCTTGAACCTTATTTAATGGCACATCAGCATCATTTGTCCAATACTGAAACTCTTAATGCCAGAAGGATTATCATAAAAGTTGTTCAAATTGTGCTGAGAATTGTTCTTTAGATACATTTGTTCAAATATTTCACTATTTTAGTAATGTAGCGATATTTGTGGAAAATCTGCATCATTTTTACTAATCTTAAATGCCTTCAAGGTAGTTAAATTTGGTAAAATTCTGTTCATCAGTTATTGAGAAACTGTTAAATGGTTTATCATATTTTCTAGTAATGGTGACCATATTTTAATTGGATTGGCATAATATGCACACATTTAAATCCTTTATATCGGGGTGCTTTCTGTCAAATTTAGTCAAATTCTGTTCATAACATTTTGAGAAGTCATTACAAAAATATTCTATTTTTAGTAACCATGTCCATATTTGATAGCAGATCAATATTGTTTGCACAAATCTCAATATTCTTCAAGCCAGACATCTTTGATGGCAATGATCATCATGCCACATCGTTACACATTGACCCTATGTACATTTAGCTAACCAAAATGTTTTCAACAAGTGTTCTCTCACAGATGAAAAAGTTACTGACTGTAGCAAATGAAATCAATTGGCCGCTATTAGTTTAGGTATTCAATATGATCACTTCTGACGAGACTTCAAAGAAAAATTTCTATTTTGATGTTTTTCTATCTTTAGTAATGCAACCATAGCTGAAGAAGGATCAGCATCTGTTCATTTGTGTAAATTTCAAAGCCCTTTGGGCAAGAATGCTGTCAACTTCAGGAGAAATATGCTGTCATGTTTTTAAGAAAATGTTTTATTAAGATTTCTGTATTTTTAGTAATGCACTTGTATCTGCTGACAGATCAGGATCATTTGTACAAACTTCAAAGCCATTTAGTTGAGAATGCTTACAATTAAATGTAGTCAAATTCTGTTCAGTTTCATTTTGTCAGTCATTTAAAACTTTTCTGTTTTTAGTAATGGTAGCCATATTTGATGACAGATCAGCATCTTTTGTAAAAACCTGAAAGCCCTTCATGCTAGAATACTTTCAGTCAAACTTATGTATTATGTCACTGAAAGCTTTTCCTATTTCTAGATATGGTGGCCATACTGGGATGCCAAATTTAGTTTAGACTGGTCCAGTGTGTCTTGAGAAGTTTAAAACAGCAACAGTTGATGGATGAAAGACAACAGATGGTATGCTACATGCATGGCCATACCATAAGCTCACTTGGCCTTATGGTCTTGTAAGCTATAAAACAAAAAGAAAAATTGGTGTACAAAAAAAAATTAAGAAACTCAGCAAATCCAAAATCCTATAGCTAATTTAATTTCATGGCAGTTACATATTTAGTTTCAAATGATCTGTGACTGTAACATCCAGATCAACTAACTTCTTAAACCAAAGTCATATAGAATGTTTGTTTTTGTATTGAAACTGTGGAAAAGGAAGAAATAAAAATACTTTCTGCACACACACACACACACACACACTAAAATCGCTGCATTTGTTGGATATGTCTGAAAACTTTACTCAAAACTGATGACCATAGGTTAATCTGACAAGCTGGACATTGGATATAGGTTCCCCATAATGATCTCATACATTTGTTTGTTCGTTATGTTTCCCAATTATTTAAACACTCTATAGCCACAAAGTACTGGGAAAAAAGGTGAAAGTATCTCTTCTTGTGCAATTGCCCCATGGTCAGTACTATAGACATTACATCAGCCCCATGGTCAGTACTATAGACATTACATCAGCCCCATGGTCAGTGCTATAGACATTACATCAGCCCCAAGGTCAGTGCTATAGACATTACATCAGCCCCATGGTCAGTGCTATAGACATTACATCAGCCCCAAGGTCAGTGCTATAGACATTACATCAGCCCCATGGTCAGTGCTATAGACATTACATCAGCCCCATGGTCAGTGCTATAGACATTACATCAGCCCCATGGTCAGTGCTATAGACATTACATCAGGCCCAAGGTCAGTGCTATAGACATTACATCAGGCCCAAGGTCAGTACTATAGACATTACATCAGCCCCAAGGTCAGTACTATAGACATTACATCAGGCCCATGGTCAGTACTATAGACATTACATCAGGCCCATGGTCAGTACTATAGACATTACATCAGGCCCATGGTCAGTACTATAGACATTACATCAGGCCCATGGTCAGTACTATAGACA
>JAECUM010093753.1:0-89492 GCA_016617855.1 Megalonaias nervosa | reverse complement strand
AGAGATATACATAACATAAATCATTACGAAAAGCAAACAAATAATACAAATTAAAATATACAAGACTGCATGTTCATCCATCAACACCACTCCAACCAACCAACCACCCCATATTTATCTATATATCTGTAATGCACGATTCCTGACGTTGTCCGTAAATAAATAAATAAGCTTAATTTATAAACAAAAAGGTAATACAAATAAGGATGCAAACTTAACTGCCAGAAATATTTTCCTCCGGACTATTGGCAATTTGATTTTTGACCCCAAACTTAGTTTTAATTATTTTGTGTATCATATCGATACTGTACTCAAAGAGCATGATTTAGTCTCCACGACCGTATTTTCACTGGAAGGTTTCCAGACAAATTAACATGGACAAAACTTAATCGGGATAAACATATAGGTATTTGAGGAGTGAAAACATGAAATGAGTATCAGAAATCCACCGGAGTGATTCGGTTGATTTGTTAAATGTATTTAGGATTCAAAATGCGCCATTTATGGACACCCGCTTATACTGAAGCCAGCAGAAAAATGGAGTATGCGATAATATTAACTCGTATTGAAGGAATGAAAGCAAGATCTGGACTGAGTGCCCTATATGGGAAAACAAGTGATGACCGCATTTTACACATTGCAATGAATTGTCCCTTAAATTTGAATGACATAAACCATTTGATGGTGAATCTATTTTCATATTTCTCCAGCGATTTACTTTGATTTCTGTGATCAGTTAGATGACTATATACTGATTATGGTACTTAGTGGCTTCAGAACGATTTGAACTCGAGTCATGGAAACATGTGATAAGATTTATCTACCAAGCATTAGATAAAGGACATTTTATATTCGATTGATTAGGGAACTTACACAGAATATAATACAAAAAATAATTATATTGAACTAATTATTCTATTAACTATTAACTTCAGAAGTTGAATAATATTGTAAATTGAAAACAACACAAGGCAACAAAACAAAACAAAAAACCCATGATCGCTCAGAAAATCTCATAGAATCAAGGTGGGCTGCAAACGCACCATTCTACGTCACGGGCATTTGTAATTAATTTTGCTCATGATCGCAAATTATATTTTAAGACCATGATGATATAAATAAGCTGTTTACTTGGATTCGAGTTCCTGACCAAGACTTGATTATGAACTTAGATGCTTCTAGATAGTGAATATGTAGTTTGGAGTAATTTTCTGTTTTATGATTGAGTATTGCGACATAAGTCAGGTGGGGTTGTATCAACATAAGTCAGGTGGGGATGAATTTCGACAAAGATCAAATAGGAATTTATTGTACTGCTACACAGAGTCGTGCTGATGTATATAAGGAGAAAGAAGTGGACTATATCCTATTCCTATTACTGTTGCAATTGTATTTCAGCCTGCGGAATTATTTAATGTTGTGTTTAGATTTTATTTTTAGAGGAATCTTTATTTAAATTTTTATTTGACTTACAAAGTGCTCATATGACTGTTTGAACTTACCACTATTTTGGAATTATTGTAAATTCATTCAAAGACATTAAGGATTTCATTCGAACACTGTCCTTTTGGACTTGTGATAGATCTTTTAGGATTAAATCGGGAGTTAATTCACAATATTCTAAGTTACTCTTACATTTTCTTTTTATAACTTAGAGAATTAAATTATTTGTTGAATTTTAGTAAACATGTTGGTTTAGCTTCTTCCTGTAAAATAGTTTAAGACCACAGAGTTGTAACACCTCATACAACGGGGGTGGGGTGGGGTGGAAATACCCAACTTTATTAATATTAGGAAAACATTTGTCTTTTCTTTCAATTGATACGCCGCACTGGTCTTGAAATATTTATGAAAGTCGTAGACTCATTTCGATTATTGTTTCCAGTGAACAGGCTTTAGAAGCTAATTATCATTCCCTGATTGCGTAGATCTTCCATTCCAACACGCAGATAGAAACGTGACAAGAATGGATATTTTTAATCATTCTTTTGGACAAAGAAGTTCCTCAAATTGTACACATATTTAATGGTAAAATGTGTTGCATGCCCGCGAGTCGTCTTTAATAGACTGCAACAGGGATCGCAAGTGTGAACTCATTGGGACTGTTATCTTCAGAGCTCCTCTGTTGGGTTTGGTTTCTATTCTTGTTGTGGGTTTAATGCCATTTTTCAGCACATTATAGGCTATATATGGTGGCAGTTATACAGACGGAAGAACGAATGAAACCCACGGGAAACTACTCTTGCAAGCTTTATCACTCACACACTTCCCCGAGCCGAGACTAGAACAGACCGAGGTGAGATGTCAATGATCTGTGAAGGCGATTGCATTAGACCACTCGGCCACAGTTGGGACAGAGCCTGAGTGGTAACACAATTAAGGATGCCAACTCCTAATTAATATTCCAGCTCATGAAACATATATTGGGTAGTATTAGATAACTTAAGAAAAGAGAGAGAGAGAGAGAGAGAGAGAGAGAGAGAGAGAGAGAGAGAGAGAGAGAGAGAGAGAGAGAGATTTGAATACTAGAACATCTTAAATAGTTTAAGTGAGTCATGAATTTATATGCACCAAAGTCTCTTTCAAATTTATCATTGTATTTTATTCAGTGGAATACTTGGGTAAAATATGTTTTCAGTTAATTGTTGTGCTACTCCATGCAATGAATGAATGAATGAATGAAATTATTAATTTTGAAAAATTTATTTTAGTTTCATTTCTAAATATCATAAAATCTCTATAGCCTATTATTTTGATGACGATTGATGGATTTAATTTGTATTTTGTACACTACAGAATTTAATTACGTATTATGGTACTGTGTCGTCACAGCTATTCATCAAGATCAGACTTCCGGAATTCTTTTGTAATGCCCCAGACACCGCCTCTGCCTGTGTATTATTATCAATCATTATCTAAAGCACACAGAGGGAACTCACAAGGAAATGGCAGGAAAAACACATCATGCCGAGGTCATGGACAGTTCAAGGCAAAATCGTCTGATCTAGCAAATCATGATTGATTGGATGATTTTCGGTGAAATGTACTTTTACTTTGTTTCAAAGCTTGATCTGCCTCGAAAAGTGAAGTTCGAAGTGGACAAGGGTCACTCAAACATTGGGCCTGCCTGAATAGCGACACTCAGACATTGGACCTCACTGACTACAGACACTCAAACACCGGACCTCACTGAATACTGACACTCAAACATTGGGCCTGCCTGGATAGAGACACTCAAACATTTGGCCTGACTGAATGCAGACAGAGATAAGTGTGTGTGTGTGATTTGGATTTTTAACGTAGCTTTAAAAAATTTTCAGTCATATCGCAACTATGTCTGCAGTGTGGCAGTTTATAGTGATGTCTAGCACTGGGGCATCATGCCGCAGACAGTCACATTATCCTGACACCAGGCCGACCAGTCCTAACACTAACCTCTTAATGCTGAGCGCCAAGCGAGGTAGCTGTTAGTACCATTTTTTGTAAGTCTTTGGTATGACTCGGCCGGGGATCGAACCCACGACCACTCGCATCCGAGGCCGACGCTCTAACCACTAGGCCACCGGAGCGGTCTCAGACAGAGATAAAATATCTGCGTGTTTGAGTAAGATTTTCTTACAACGAATACTCCTAAAAGGACCGCACCACTTTCTTGTAGGAACTATCAAGGTACCGAGAAGAACGGTTAACATTACTCAATCTCTTAACAATCTAAACTTTCGTGTCTACTCATACACATACGCGCACTCTCACACACACACACACACATACGCGCGCTAGCACACACACGCACTCACACACACACACATACACACAAACACATATCTATATGCATGCATATATATATATATATATATAGTGTCGTCTGTGTCTCTGTGTGTGTGTGTGTAGCAGATGAATAAATAAAGGTAGTAATGTGCAAATGTGCACAGTTTTCAAACTCAGTTTATGATTTTAAATCCAGTTATAGAACCATAATCCTGTGTTTGTATAGCAGGTATTCCCCACTTTGACCCCCAGCACGAAGTTTGAATCTCTTATGTAGGTCGCTGAGGGTAAGATCAGCATCAAACTCAAATGTCATTTTATTGTATGTCATGTAGTGGTAGGATGATGATGTGTTAGATCTCTGACTCATTATGGTGCTTTGGTTATTTTTATCTAGGACAGGGGTCGGCAACCTATTTTACATAGCGTGACACTTTTTTTCCGGATTAATTACAAAATGAACAAGCGCGTGTCACCGGTAAGAGAGTAACACTGTTAAAATAGAGATTTTGGCTTCCCTTCGCTTGCCACACAAATCCTCTTGACATGCTACAACGCGTGCCACCTTGTGCCGTAGGCTGCCGACCCCTGATCTAGGTTGTGATCGACCAGTGTTATTGCCAGATCGAGTAAGCAAAAATACAGTAGAATATGAAATTTAATGGATGGAATAACAGAGATGTGAGCAGAGATATTGAACAGGACTAAAGGAATAATTGAACATGATACTGACTTATAAACTTACATCCGAAATTCGATTAATCGATCTTTTATACTAATAGAACAAATTTCATCACATAATCGAGTGACTTATCGAACTCAAATTTCCGACATGTCAACATCACCTGTTGCTTCCTGTTTTTTTTTAAATCCACGTAGGTAATAGGTCGGCGTTGCTGTATTTCTTCTTCTTCTTCTTCTTCTTCTTCTTCTCTCTCTCTCTCTCTCTCTCTCTCTCTCTCTCTCTCTCTCTCTCTCTCTCTCTCTCTCTCTCTCTCTCTTTGGTGACAAACCGTCTAAGCTGCAGACTGTGATCTTTTCCCACTGGGCAATACAGTATGGAGCCATTTTTCCTTCAAAACGAAAAATATAATACCCAGCCTAAATCAGTGTCAGGTTTTCATTCTCCTGGGATCAGCAATAGTCCCACTCTTTTTCAGGAGATATCTTCTATCGTAATTCCACAGAACTAAGCTAGTGGAAAATGACATAATTAGATCCCCGAGTAAACCATCATACCCCGATGCTGCTATAAATTACTGGCGGAACTGTCCCGTCCCGAGCCCTCTCCCCCTTATCACCTGGGACTTCACAATTTAAATACTCACAATGAATTAATGGACTTCGCTTCTTGTCCAAACTACGTTACTTTGTTAATTAACGATTCATTGACACATACATTGTAAATCAATTCTTAGCCTAAATGCTATACATTAGTTAAGACAGAAAATTAATTCTCACAATTCATTTTGGAAGAAGTGCATGAAATCCTATACTACATTATTTCTTTTACATCTTAACGAGGTATTTCGAAGAAATTCATATAATCCATGAATCATGTAACATTCGAGACAAAATGTATAAAAATAATTACTTCTGGAATCAAGGACAAATTTATTTATGAATTTAAAATGAATAAATTCAACAAATAATTACAAACTTACATCAATAAATACATTATATGCAATTGAGATTAACCTTGTACTTTATTCGAGACTCGCACCTTTCTATGAAGTCGAAACAATCACCTTTCCTGTTCCTCACTTTCCGATACTCGCCCCTAGGACAATCTAACGAGAAATACTTATTATTTCCTGGAGCTAAAATTTTCTGACTCTCCCCAAAACTTGACTAATTAATGAAAACACACAACGCACGAACTCACACACACATGCACACACACACTCTCTCTCTCTCTCTCTCTCTCTCTCTCTCTCTCTCTCTCTCTCTCTCTCTCTCTCTCTCTCTCTCTCTCTCTCTTTTGTTTAGCTTAATCACTCAGGATTACTTTCTTTACCCGCGAAAATTTTTATCACTGCCATCAAAGTCAGAATAATCTTCCCTAGTCCGCCGTTCTAAACAACTATTCTGGAAAATATAATGTAATGACACCTGTTTCGAAAGGACCATGACTTCCTAATATCCCCCTGGTTTGTCTCAATTGTTGTCATTTCCGCCTTGTGTTAACATTGACATCTTCCATGATCTGACCGTTATCAACCGAACCCTAATTAAAGTTAAATTCATGCCTCCAAGCAGGAGAGGTCAATTGTTACAAATTGCCACGCCAATAAATCAATTTTTGTCAGGCTGACCACAACAGAATGTACTGCGAAATTATTCTTAAAAGTTTGCACCATTACATAGTGTTACGTATATGTAATTTAATTGCTTGTGTGTTAGTTTTAAATTCTCTTTTATTTTATTTTTATTTCATTACGTTATTGTAGTGATAATTTTATTCACAGGGTCTGACTTTTTCGGAAGGTTCAGTTTTCTGTTTTGACCTGATAACAACGCAGTTCGATTTCTACATTTCATTTTTAGCTAACCTAGTTCTTGACCTTGGTTCCGATTTTGTAAACATTGAGTGAAAATGATTGGTCATTACCAAGGTCATGTTCAGCCCACGTATTAGTCTGTTGTAAACAGTTTTATTTTTAAATTTATTTCCAGTGTGGGAATCTGATTCTTAGATAAGGCAATTCTAGCCTACATGCAAATTGGCATTTTTTTTTTACTGCGCTGTTCAAGTTAAGTGACCACGTGAGCCATCATGTAATCTAAAATCGCCGGTTAAAACAGACATTTTCTAGTGGATTTGATCAGTCGTAAATATACACCTTCGGGCTCAAGGTGTTTGCCTTGTTGTTTCCATTTGAGTTGATTTTCGTATTTAAAATAATTTATTCACCCTGGATAATACTCTTCTTCAACGAAATTCTTGCACAAAGTTACATTCACTAAATTATTTGGAATTCAAAAGCCGGAATTATATTCTTGGTGACTCAACAAGGAACTGTTGACACATCAACACAAACTGGTTATAGAGGACGTCATCGCCTTCCATATTGGAACTTCATCGAGATTCGAACTTGGATTCAATTAGAACTGTTTAGTGATAGGACTTATATTTTTGAATTTTAGGGTTAATTTTTGGATTATATTCACAAACCGTAAGTCCTATTTCATATTTTTACCTTGTTTTCTAGAGAAGTAAATTATTTTGTTAAATTTACAAAGCTTGTTGACTTCACTCTTTTGTTTTGTTACTTTTGTACGAGCCTACACGTAAGAATAGTAAATATTTATTTTATCATGCTCAGGAAGTATGCACATTATTTTATTGTGGGAATCTGAATAGTTTCCAAGCTATAACCCAAGGTTACTCTCCCATGGTAAGTAAGGCTGAACACAGGGGATCTCACTCCTGCATGTATAAATTTGTCTTTCATGCCCTATAGGTACGTATGCTGTTATAGGGTAGGCATCGCATTAGCTTCCAGTGTGTGATGCAGGGGTCAAGTCCCTTGTGTGTGAAAGTCCGCAATACGTGACCCAGTGCTCCCAGTCCAACATACCAGTATGTTCGCACTTGGGCCAATGAAAGCAAAAGCCAATTTAGCTGAAGTTTATTGAAATGTAGGCAAGATTTACTCTATATCCTAGCCCCAACCTGAGGGACATGATCCATCTTCCAAACGTGTTGACATAATCGACATCCAGAGGAATATTATTGACCCAAGTGTGATGAGTTTATTTTCAATGGTGCGAAGAAGTTTAGGGACAAATCATAATATCTTTGAAAGCGTTGTAATAATAAATTATCGAATATGTATGTATGTATGTGTGTGTGTGTGTGTGTGTGTGTGTGTGTGTGTTTCATTAAACCACATTATTGTCTTAAGGAAAATGTTTGACTATTGTGCGCGGAGGAAATTGTAATTGAGGTAATCATGTATTCAGACTGTATTAATATATTGCATGGATTTACAGTAGGGATCAAATTAAAAGTGCAGAGCTCATTTGTGTGATTTTACAGTTTTATACGTGTAAAGAAGATTTATGTGCTGACACTAAAATGCCTTACAAGGTTCTGGACTGGTCCGGGTCAAGTGTTTTTGAGGTGGGGTTCCAAAATTTCAAAATGGCCCTTATTTTCCTCACAAGTGCACTAAAGAATAAAACAAAGGTCAAATTTTAAGTGACAATTGACTGTACATTTGTGTGTTTATAAGTTTCTTTTTAGCCGGTAACCCCGGACTCTCCTCCAGTCCAGCCCTGAGGATTCGTGTATTAATATTAAAAAACTTAATCTCCACATAATTTTAGACCAATGCCTCCATTCCAGACCCCTTTGCAGATTCTCTGGAGGTACCTTCGATTCTGTTGCTGTCTCTCATTGGCAAATGATTGGTTGAACAATAATTGATAAGTTCCAGTCCAAGTTATAAAAGTTGTGCAACATTAAAATTAACATTCGCTAAACTTTTAAGTTGACTCGTTATTTAAAGATGTAACTATTCTTATATTGATATCGATTGTGTAATGACTGTAAGGGTTTACATGTACGGCATTTTAGCAATACAGCCGACATTTTGTAATGACTGTCAGGGTTTACATGCAGGGCATTGTAGCAATGCAACCGACATTTTGTAATGACTGTCAGGGTTTACATACACAGCATTTACGCAATGTATCCAGGGCCGGATCGGGAGAGTGGGTTCGGGGTTTCCGGACTTGACATTTGTGACTTGAAATTTGACCCTCGTTTAATTCTTGCGCACGTTGATTGGGTATCATGTACACTTTAAGTAAATAGACACAAAGACTTTTGCTTTGGTGCCCCTTTGAGGAAAGTCTGGCCCTTTTGAAATTTTGGAACCCCCACACCCCACACTTGACCTGATCCGATCCTGATCATCCGACATTTTGTAATCAATGTGAGGGTTTACATATACGGCATTTGAGCATTGCAGCCGACATTTTGTAATCAATGTGAGGGTTTACATATACGGCATTTGAGCATTGCAGCCGACATTTTGTAATCAATGTGAGGGTTTACATATACGGCATTTGAGCATTGCAGCCGACATTTTGTAATCAATGTGAGGGTTTACATATACGGCATTTGAGCATTGCAGCCGAGTAATAATCTTTACTGTGTGTAATAGTGTGAATTGTGTAGATGTCATTGTAATACATGAGTGAACGTTACAGATGTCTGTCACGTTCACGGGAAAGTTTGCTGATGCTTCATGTTTCATGTATACACATTTTTCTAATAGTTAATTTATAGTAAGAGCACCTGGAATATTATCAATACGTGTTATGTAAGATTACGACTATAGACCGACTCTGGACAAATAAACTGCCTGTCTGTTGTTTAACCATTAAGCAACGACCTGTTCACGATTAAATTCAGATGGAGTTCTACTACTAGGAAGAGACGCCTTTGTTTGTTTGGAGCAAGTTCGGGCTTTTCGGGACCGGATATCCGATAGAAACAGGTAACTGATAAATTACGCAGGCCAGTTTTCAATGAGACCAGACCGTATCTAATCGAAACCGAGAGATTCAAATCTAGGGCGGAGTCTCAATAAGCAATTTGTCCGTGCTACGTCCATTTTTCCGTTAGTACATGTTTGAACGTCGCTAGAGGCAGATCATAGAGAAGTTAGGAGACATTAGACTGTACTCCGAGTGCCAAGGTTGTGCGCTCGTTAAAAGGCGGGAAGGAATTCTAGTGAAATTCTAAGTTTGGGTTGAGGAAGCTTTCCGGGTGGGTGCGAGAGGTAACACCTGAGGATCGGAGAGAGGGAAGACACGTTGAGAGCAAGTGGGAGGTCTATTGTGACAGAAGCAGTTGTAGAGAGGTGCAGTGCCAGGAGGAACACGTGGAAGACAGTACAGGAGAGCAGGTAGTCATGGGTACCGGAAGTACCAAAAGAGAAACAATAGGCGGACAGTTGAGTAACAGAATCAACACCGAAGGGAAATACTCTCACTTAAGACTTTAATTTCATATGATGATAGTAATTGGCAACTGTGAATAGGTCATTGTTTGTATTTGTTCGAAAGAAATTGATATTGAGAAATTTGTCGATGGAATAGTTGAATACGTTTGATATATTTTATTAAATTGTTATACCTTTCAGCTTAAGTTTTATACACCTAGACCGTCGGCATTGCTGGTTGTGGGCTTGGAGCTATTTAAATTTTAATTGTCCACCATCTCCGGTGTTAGAAATAGTACCGTAGAAGGCGCTGGACAATGTCATTGTGACACATAACTTTTTTAAGTTGATGTATCTGACTGGGCACGAAATTAAATCCTTGGCAGGGGGGAAGGGTACGGTACTTTAATTGGTCGGTTTGGGACACGATGAAACTTTCGTTGTTCATCAAGAATACCAAAGGTTGAAATGTTGCGGAAACAGCGCTTGTACTTGCTGAAATATGTGTCATAGTTGAAACTTTGCAAAGATCGGTTTATTAAGGAAAGCTGAAGGATGTGAAACTTTCCAAACTCTGGAGGGGCGTGCGTTTATAACGGCGGTTAAATAAACACAAAATCCTGATTGGATAAGTTAAATTGGCGGTGGGTTTGTCAGGTGAAGTTTTCTGTTTTATAAATCTATTACCCCGCAAAATTCATCAGTCTAAAGTTTACTGTGAAGGTAAAGAAAATATTGATTCCGAGAAGAATAGCGAGTATTCTCTAAGAAAAAGGTCCAAGGTACGTGTATTGGAAGTCTTGAGAGACGATTCTATAAAAGGGGGAAAGAGCGCAAGTAGGTGTCTTAGATTCATACAATGTTTCTTTGATATGAGTCTCAGGATAATTGTTTGAATTTATTTGTCTGGAATGTTATAGCTCTCCTGCATTCTAAAAATTTCTTACATTATTTCCTTGATAGAGGTCTTGAGATAATTGTTTGAATTTATCTGTTTCTATGTCATACGAATCATATATGCTAGGAATTGAATTATTTGGTCTGTATGGTGCTTGTGCCGATGAATAGTTACTTAGCAATTAATATAGTTAAGACAAGAAGTGAATTTTGTTTAATTCATTGTATAACTACGATGCGAATTCTCTTAACCTTCTGATCGGTGTGCTAGCATTAGTGTAACAGTAGGGACCATATTGTCGACCGTAAGTGTATATGTGTCTGACATTATTCAAGATAGTGATAAATAGTTTCTTGGCCGATTAAAGAATTCACGCCTGGACGTAAAGAGAAGACCTTAGGGAAGAGCGTGTTGCTGTACATGTCGACTCCAACGGAAAATCTACGTTGATTCTGGAGGGTGGCCAGCAAATAGATTAGGCTATCAGGGATAATTAAGTTCGAAATATCTGTGTAAACGAAACTGCTTATCGCATTTTGCTGTTTAAAAAAATAACTGTAATTATTTTCTAGTAGAAGTGTATCTTTCAAGTGTTTTGTACAATTGTTTTCAATCTTAATTAAATTATTATATTCTGTATAAGGGGGCTTGTGTTTTTTATATTCTATATCTCTGCTCAGATATCCATTTACTCCAGCCATTAATTTCATATTTTTATTATTCACTTGATTCGAATGATAACACCGAGGTTGATCATCCCCAAGACATGGATAACCACCTCCACCACTACCTCATAAAACCGTGTCTAGACAATTTAAAAAGAAAAAAAATACTTAATATTAAAGGACATTCTAGTTAACTTTATTCTCATCGAGATCTAAGCACACATGTTGCCTGGTCGGTAATGTTTTACCTCGGATAATCTCTTCTCCACCTCTCTGGACCATTGTCGCACGGTACTAGCAAAAATGCGTGAAAAACGAACGTAGATGATTTGAACCTGTGACGATGTTGCTGGACCTACGATGGTAAAACTGATGGCAAAACGACAAACACAGAGAGAGAGAGAGAGAGAGAGAGAGAGATGGGGAATAAAATCAATCTTCTGGTCTTTATCAATAGTGAGTAAAGCATAATAATTTTCTTAATCTAGTGAATTGCCTTTTGTTGGTTCATCAGATTCGCTTAGTATATATTCCCCACTCGTTGATATACTCGCCAGTGACTGAATGGCTGCGCGTTTGCTCTTCGAGAAGCTTGTCATGCAGTGTTTGTATTGCTCTACTTTTGTCCTTTAAACCAATTGTCAATGTAAGCTTGTATTTTATTTATGTAATGAATATGAATTAAAATAGAAGCTCACTCATTAAAGGAAACAAATTATAAATTTCCAAAGAGAATTGCAATAGCTACAACAGATGCGGAACTACGTCCTATAGGGACACACTGGGCAGGGATATGACGAATTCACTCCTACCGTTAATGCACAGCTTCCTGTACTCAATATTAACTCTTTTGGAAACGCAAGTACGTGTATTGCTATGTGGACTAGATAAATATATGTACGCTGTATCATTGATAAAGCACTTTTTATTTAAATTCTTCATATTGATTAATCTCCATTTCACACCCTCTGTTTGTAATCAACGTCTTCTTCACCCTGACGGTAGTAAAACTGCTTTCTGTGGGTGCGGTGTGGAAATGGTACAGGCAGGAGATGCAGCACTTTGCCTCTCATGGTTGGGTGGAACTGGTAAATAAAGAAAGTATCACATCCAGTATCATCTGAACTGTCATGCAAATTGTATGTACCATGTGCGAGTTTATACTGATTATCATAGCCCTACATGTGAAAGTTCTGTTTTACTCCAACGCCTTGTAAGGTAGGCCTATAACCTCTCTGCTCCAACATTGTTTCAACAGATCTGCCTGTACAAGAAACAATACTTGTGCGAACTGCTCTCTTGTCAACCTAAAGTATTAGTGAAACTTCTCCCTAATTATAACTCCTTCACGAGGTTGTCATATGCTCACTGTTCGTTTCTTCTTTGTCACATTGTGCACCCATCGCCTGTGCCTTCTTTTTGTCTGTTTCTTGATTTTTCATCTTTCTTTGGTGAATTAATGAAGGGTTTTGCATTATATAGCTTGACCTTACTTAAGATGTGCGTCTCCTAAATAAAATACTGCAAATACCGCATGTCTTTTCACTTCCTGAACATGAAATGTAAAATGTAGAAAAACGAGCCGATAACTATATTTTTAACTTTTTATATATTTTATAATTCATTCATTGCACTTTCAACAGTTATTGTCTCCTACTCTGGTAAATATAGCGTATTTTGGTCTAGTTCGGACAGATTTTTCGAGCGCATGGGAGCAGCAATTTGGATCAGCTATGTGCTTTTATCATGCACGATTTCCATAAGTACAATGTGTAAAGAAATTTCAGCCAGAGTACATGAAAGTAGTATAGAAGTATGCCAACATTCTCTCCAATGTGCATGTTGCAAATGCAAACACGTTCATCTTTCGTTTGTCTCTCTGTCAGAGGTACGTAATATATGTGAAGCGAACAAAAGAAAATATGTTTTCATACTGAACATAAGGTCGCATATGATTTGTCACTAGATATTGATGGAAGAGCTGATAATCTACATATTTAGCCCGGTAATTCGAAATGGAAATGGAAGGTAGTTTATGCCATTCGACGTTGATCACAAGTGATACGGAAATATGCTGTAGAGACCACCAAAAGACCACCTCAATCGACCGTAACTCAAACTGCGATTAATGACGGTAAGTGTCTAAACACGGTGACATGAGCAAGGATGTGTTGCTAACCAAATCCGTCTGCAGTAGTTGCAATATCGTATGAATAGGTGAGGTCAGATTCAAAGGCAACAACGCATCAAAACAGGTTTGGGGGCTATTCGATTTCGTGTTATCCAGTGACGTAGGCAAATAAAGCATTATTCGAGAGAAGAGTTTAAACAGACTCGCGCGGTTTCGTGCGATTTCCGTTATATCAGAGTCTGGTAAACTGTCTATATGATGTCATAAACAACCCAATACTTGCACAAACCGTTTAAATCCTGCGTCATCGTCGTTTTAAAGCGTCATTTCTGTTATTTAGCGATGATAATTGGCTAGATCAATTAGCTTAAGCATTAAATGGGTTTTTTGTCCCTTACTTTCGACCAATTCTTTCGAAATATGTTAAGCCTAGAGAAAATCTTTCTGCAAGATTCTAGCAGACTTTAACATGTTGCATATTTGGTGTTCTCACGGTGTGGAAAATGTTAAAATGCTTCATTCATATATGTTACCGACAGAGGTTGCTTCGTTAAAACTTTGCAAAAGTGCAACAACAAAGACAACTGTCGCTTAAAATTTGTCTGAACATTTTTTCTGTATATACTGAGGCAAAATTCTGTTGAAAACCTTAAGAAAATAATTATGCACTTTGGGGTAGTCACTAGTATAGCAGCCAAGAATTTAACTGTGAACAAAGTTGTGAAGAATTTTAGAACGTGCAACCATCATATGTAGAGAAATCCTCCGTGACGTAGCATTTATCTTTTTATGTAACTTACATTATTTAAATGTACCTTAAATATCACAATGTATACGTATGTGTTTGCGTGTGTGCGAGCGTGCGTGTTTCAGAGAAAATGTATAACTTGGTATTATGTATATTAAGTGAAATGTTCAGTGATGATATGTGCAGTATCCGTTTCACACAGGTAATATATGTATTGGGGGATCTCACTCAGGTAATTTATGCCACAGGGGCTCGTATCGTTGCTTACAATTTACCTGGCATACATGTACTACATAATAACTACAAGGGGGGACACTTCTCTCCTTTCTCGCGCGACCCATTTAAGAATAAACGCTGTTATTTCAAGCTACATTTCGCGTAGCGTAATAAATTTGGTACCGATGTTTAGCTCACGGCCATGTCGAGCAGTAGCGTGGGAAGATGGTCTGGCATTCCTTAAACTTTGGATACGCATGCAAAGTCGAATGCCTGAGCTAAATACATCGGTACCAAATTTATTAGGTCTTTTTCCCATCGGACAGATTGGTCAGGTGGTATATTAGAAGAACTAAGTTAATTCCTTTTTGAATGAGTTAAGTCACGTGAATAGATATTTTGAAATATTAAATTGAGTAGTACGAATTGTCACATGGGGTATATTGCGGCATATAGTCGTTTTAGACTATTGAAGGTGTATATAAGGAGAGAAATAAGCAGTCTTATTATTCATTCCCATTTTTGAGTCATTCTTATTTCTTGTTTTCCTGTTGTAACATCAAGTCTGCAGGCGTGTTTTATGTTGTATTTAGATATTATTTGAGAGGAAAAGTATTTCTTTGGACTTTTCAGTGGAAATAGAAAGTGACCATCTTCTGGACTGGACGACGCCATTTTGGCAACGTCACGATTCTTGGCGGACCAGTACATTTCCGGTTCTGAAGTTCATACGGATCTTTTCACGCTTATGGACATTAATATAATTCGTTGAGGATTATTTTGGATTCACTTCATAATACTGTAAGTTCCTCACACAGTTTCATTTATATCATAATACTATAAGTCCCTCACACATTTTAAGTGTCTAAACACTTAAATTATTTGTTAAGGTTTACTAAACTTGGTTTTACTTCTTTCTGTTACTTAGCTGATGACCATAGTGTCGTAATACTACAAAGCAAGTTTGTAATAAAATTGTGTCCCATTATGACAATAGATGGTCTGGTGATAGCTGACTGAAAGGTGTTGACTCGGGTCATGTATATTATAGACTGTAATGATAGAAAACTGATCTATGGATCCGATACTATGTACCTGAGGATATTATACCTGCCATGTCTCGTAAGAACGTAATAAATAATTATAATGCTGACATAAAATAGTCTATGTGCAAAAACGATAGTATCAATGCCTCTTTCTTCTGAAGTGTTCAGCTTTTTTAATGAGTAAACGATTTTTCACCCTCGCCATTTATTATATGTCTCAGCACAGCTGCATCACATACTTCCTTATTAATGTTTTCATTTTTATTCTTCTTGAATGTAGTCTTTAAAACTGAAGATAAAACTGCAAACTTAATTATCAGAGGAATTGTAAATATTGAGAACGTTTTCATTTTAAAGTTGAAAACACCCTCCACCCACTAGTTGCTCTCTCTCTCTCTCTCTCTCTCTCTCTCTCTCTCTCTCACACACACACACACACACACACACACACATTTACAGAATGTGGATTATGTTATTTAAACCAGGTATCTGTATTGGCAAGAATGTCCCTGATGAACAAATGTTTAATGTGACGACTGTACTGATTAGTTTCTTGATTGGTTTGAGCGACATAATAAAAAATCTGGAAAACATTTGTGACAGAATGCGTTTTAATTACTTTGTCAGAATAAATTAACAAATCGCATTATTAAAAGAAATGTTCGGTCTTTGTTCAAAGATAAGTAAATAAAAAATAAATAAATAAATAAATAAATAAATAAACAGTCTTACTTTTTACTCTGTAATTAACAATCAAATGGAATAAAGACCTTTTATTTTTTTAAACAGTGATATGTATGTTTTATTAAGTTATAGATTTAACAAGTAGTTTAGGTTAATAATAATTATTTATATATATTAAAAGACTTTAAATTTATAAATTGCAACCTAATATTAAAAGAATAAGTTCAGATTAATCTCATTCAGACATTTATAAACTATGTTGACGTTCTAATCATTTTGTGCAGGGTAGTGTAACCATATCTGAGCGATCCCCGTAGCATGATTATCTGTGGAGTGTCTAATTGTGGAACCGCCATGTTTCCATTGAATCAGTTACAGACCGATAATAATGGCATCGGAAATAAATACATACAAGCGTATAGTTTTGCCATTTCAGAAAAGTTCATGACGTATCTGAATTTCATACAAAGAATAATCTCGTCTATCCGGTCGACCTTCCGGACATGTTTGCAATTTTTTCCATGACAAAGTACAATCCATTAGACATATGCTTGACGACATAATTTCAGTTGACTCATCGCCACCTTACAGTTGTAATACAGAATATCAACAGCAACTTTTAATAGCATTTGAACCTGTCTTTATGGATTTGGTACATACAATTGTGATGAAGAGAGTCCCAAAGTCATGTGACAATTGTGATGAAGAGAGTCCCAAAGCCATGTTAACTCGGTCCGATTCTGACATCACGGATGCTTGAGTCCTTAGATCAATATCGCCTTCACTAATCGATGTTATCAATACTTTTATCTCATCCGGGGAATTTCCATCATTTGTCAAAACTGCCATTGTAAAGCCTTTGTTGAAGAAACTGCCATTTCACTTTAAAGAACTACCGCCCTGTTTCTAATCTCCCATTCATATTAAAAAAAATATTTTAGAAACAGTTGTCTATCACAACTTGTATCTCATCTGAATTCAAATAGTCTTTATGGAAATGTACAGTCCGCATATCGCCCTCGCCATAGTACTGAAACTGTTCTTCTGAAAGTAGTTAACGACCTTCTCTCTACTGTGGATAGTGGAAAGATTACAGTCCTCTCCCTCCTTGATTTGTCTGTGGCATTTGACACAATAGACCATGATATATTACTTCACTGTCTCTAGCATGTATCTGGTAATCCAATGCAGCCTTACTATGGTTCAAGTCCTAATTAGTTAACAGGATACAAATTATGTCCGTAAATGGAAAACATTCCAGCCCAGTTGATCTATGTTTTGGTGCTCCACAAGGCTCTGTTCTCGGCCCCGTTCTCTTCATTATATACACTCAGCCGCTCTCAAGTGTCATAGATCGCCATCCGGTGTCTCACTAATTGTACGCTGACAATACTCAAGTATACAAAACTAGCTGCCCAACTGAAGCTGAGGCTACCATCCAAAGCGTAAAGAAGTGCATTTCCGATGTGAAGTCATGGATGACATATAACAAGCTATAGATGAATGATGATAAAACTGAAACCATCCTGATCACCACGAAAAACTCTCTCATTCATGTCCTTTACATCAAACAATAAGTATCAGCAATACCAACATTAAATTTAAACAGTCAGTACGAAACCTAGGTATCACTCTCGACAATATTCTCTTATTACACCAACATGTCATGAACATATGCAAAGCTGCATATCTGCAGCCGAGACGTATCAGCTACATTCGCAGTTTTCTTTTGGTTGATGCCACTAATTCACTTGTGGTATTCCTTAGTACTTTCAAGACTGGACTATTTTAATTCACATATACGACAGAAACTTCCAAAATGTTAAAAACATAGATCATCAGATTATCCTTAGAGTCCGAATAACTGATAAAACATCCCACTGCTTTGTAACCTGCACTGGCTACCCGTTCGATCCAGAATCAGAAACATAAATTCTGTTTATTATGCTGTACTTCGCTGACTGACTCCAGTCCAATATACCTATCTGACCTCCCTCACGTGTACACACTATCTAGAAACTTATGCTCCTCTTTTTGGTTCCGGGGGTAGGGCGTACTCCCTCGTAACGATTGTCGTCCAAGAAGCATGTAATTGGAAGTTTGAGAGGCAATTCTATAAAAGGGTAAAGAGGCGGTTCTGTTAAATGGGAAAAGTGAGCAAGGTACCGTACCTTAGTTTCATACAATTTTTCTTTGAAGATAATTGTTTGAATTTATTTATCTTAGTTAATACAGTTTTTATGTGAATCTGAAGATAATTGATTGAATTCATTTGCCTTGAATGTTACATGAGTCATGTATTCTAAGAAAGTCATATATTATTTTCTTGATATGAATCTGGAAATACTTGTTTGAATTTATTCTTTTATATGTCATTCGAATCATATATGCTAGAAATTAACAATATTCTTAGGTTATAAGAATCTTATACTTATGAATTGTTAGTTAGCTAATATTGTAGTTTAGACATGAAGTGAATTTAGTTAATTCATTGGTATAATTAAGATGTAATTTATTTTAACTGAGAATCGTCTGAATTAGCATTAGAGTGATTGTGGGCCAACACTTAGTCCAGAGAGTGATTAATAGCCCACACAGAAGTGGCGTAATGACTTATTAAGAGACTAGACTGTGCTATAGATCGATTAAACGCTAAATAGTCCCGTTAGAGCAATGCTTAATCCTCCTGTACTATGTTTAAATAAAAAGGAATGAACTAGAACTTATATGATATGAAATGCCAGGCTGCGACCTGAGAACCGTATCAGCAGTTAATGTCGTTTTGATAAACGATGCGACGATATTTGACGTAATGAGAGACGATGTTCTATCCAAGTAGCAACGACCTAACAAAATATTTTCATAGACCTATTTATCTATTTTAACATGGAGATAGCTCCACATAATAACACAGCCGGAGGCGATCCAAACTGTAATTAAAGAGAGAACGAGGAAAGAGAGAAGTTTCTGTAGGCAGCAGCCCAAAGGAGCCAGAGGGATTAATCGACCCTAACCTACTACCGGTGCTGAATCTGTAGCGAACCCGCAACGGAGTCACCAGCTTATGCGGTCATGCCATACAAATGAGTTCGAATTTCTCACTCGATTTAATGATGAAATTATTCACATCTGTGTAAACGGAACTGCCAATTGCATTTTCTAAATAACTTTTGGTAACTATTTTTTGAGTAAAAGTTTATCCTTCAAGTGTCTTGTACAATTGCCTTTTGTTTATATAATTGATTAAATTGTTATATTTCATATACGGGAGCTCGTGTTGTTCTATTTTATATCTCTGCTCAGATCTTTATTTATTCCAGCCATTAATTTAATAGTTTTATTATTTACTCGATCAGGGCAATAGCACCAAGGTCGATCGTCCTCTAGATAACGATCACCACCACCACCACCACCTGGTAACAATATTGTTCACTTCCTTTATTATTGTCAGCATGTTTTGTTTTGTAATTTCATGGTGTTTGTTTTTATATTCTTGTCGTTGTAGTTGTTTTTATGTGGTATCTAATATTGTAAAGCGCTTAGAGTTTTTAAAGACTAGTCGCTGTAGTCACTCCACATTATTATTATTATTATTATTATTATTATTATTATTATTATTATTATTATTAAAGCAAGTATATTTGTTAAAGCCATTAAGCAGGTTCGATTGCATCATGATCATTTATCCAAAGTTTCTGTGAAACAAGACCTACGATAGAAAATGGATATGCAAAAGATAAAAATTTAGTCGTAAAACGAGACTACAGTAGAGAGTGGATATGCAAAGATAAAACTTTATTAGTAATAGATACAGAGAATACATTAGTGACTATTGTTACTGGCATATATATATATATATATATATATATATATATATATATATATATATATATATATATATATATATATATATATATATATATATATATATATATATATATATATATATATATATATATATATATAGAGAGAGAGAGAGAGAGAGAGAGAGAATTATAAATATACACCAGATATCACTGGATTCCATAGAAGAATGCTTGATAATAGTAGGCAGAATTAATATTTAATACAAATAATACTATCATAGAGGTTAGAGAATTTTTAATTAGCACTTTCCGTTCTGTCTGGTGTATATTTATAATTCTATATAATTAATCCTGTATACCTTGATTTCTTTCATAGGAATCCGGAATGACCGTGTAGATAGATGAGAATTACTTATCGGGTCGTCATGCGAGTGTCTCTGCTACGCACGAGTGCATATAACACCGATTCAGTCGCATCATTTTTTGGTGATGCGTACTTAGTCGTCAAGGAATATGGGCTGGTGCGTACAGGCAAGGCGATGGGTGCAGTTTACCCGCGGACCTGGGTTCGAATCTCCGTAGAGGACGAATTTTATATACTTTGTTTCTAAGTCATTCCTTTCGGAATCCTGAGACGCATTAACGAAATTAAATCATTTAACCAAGCTAGGAATTCATGGAACACATTTTGTTATATCAGTATGGGTGATTGACAAACGCACAACAAAGTGATACACGATTTTTGGTCGTCTTTTAAAGCAAGGATAGGAAGACAATGGAAACGGTGTTTGACAAGAATAACTTAATTCCACATTTAATGAAACCAGAGATTGCTAAAAGTTTGTAACAAACGAAAGAAACAGACATGTAATAAGACTTCAATTTCTTTTTCAGTCCATTGTATCGATGTCACTTGTATCATAGAACTTGATTGTATCCTTCCATTTGCTGTAATAATTGCCTGTCACGAAATGGATGCATATATAATCTGTGTTAGTAACGAGTAGTCTCATCCCATCACCGTATTTGCTTTACAGTTTCGTGTACCAGAATTTTACATCAACCATTTTGATAGCTCTAGTACAGTAAATCTGCCATACATCGGCCTGTGCCAAGCCATCATCTATTATTGTCCTCTTGACAATGAAACAGATATGTTCAAATTTATGTAAGTATCACACATTTATCTTTGTTTTCCAGTGAACATAATAGGTGTGGTACATTTGTCTTTGTACTCTGGAATTAAATTAATTTAATGTATTGGTATCTCCAAATCAGCTTCCAACGTTTTTCCCTGTCCACTCAATTTTAGAGGTTTTTATATAAAGATAAATTATATATGATCTTACATGTAATTTGCCCTCACATTGTGACCCTGACATTTCACACTAAGCTTCCCTGTGCTCTGCGACTTGAACGTGCCTATAGTATGTTTTATTTTTCTCCATCATCATGAACATTGCATTTGTTAATCTCTTTGGCGTTTCTGAGTGGACTCATAGTATTGCTCTCAGATTTCATGAAGACGGTATAGTCTGTCAAACGTTCAAGTTCTATTCCTGATATATTTAAAGTGGCTTGGTGTACTCAGCTGGTTTTACTATAACAATGTGCTGGGTCTAGTTTGTTGTTTGCTGTAAGTGCATTTCGGAACTCCTCAAAAATGTTACATATTACCAAAGTGTCTTTCGTCTGTAAAAATCATGAAAGTCACATAGGCTGATCATTCTGAAGCATGACATCAAGTAGTGTTCACGCTGTCGATTTTTAGAGGATTCGAAGTTTAAAGGATCATTTATCGGATGTATTATTGAATCGTTCAAACATATATATGTCTTCACACGGTGAACATACTTTCTTCAAATATGAAGGTTTGATTGCCTCCACGAACTTGTCCAGTTAAATTTTTAGCCATTTGTGACTGCTCAATCAACACAAAGCTATCTGAGTGTACTTGTTCAGTTTAAAGAACGTGTCTCATCTTCATCTATGCATACCACAGATTTTATATATTTCAATTTGTTGTAGAAAAGTTATACCCAGTCAGTTGTAAAACACCTACAAGCAAACAGCACCTCTGTAAACTGCTGACCTGTAACATGTGTGAATTGAATTGACATACATACAGAAACCTGATGGAATGTGATTCGATTTTTTAATGAAGGATGTATTAGCGTGATTTATAACATCGTTATAATTTTGTGGTGAATAACTCTTAGACGAAGTATACGGTATGAGGATACTTTTAAAAAAATCACAATAAACAACATGAGGAACTTTCATATGAACATGATAGCTTTTAAATTTGACAATGGAACCTTTTGCAGGAATTATGTCTATCAAGATGTATACACGGTACCGTAACCTTTTGTTATCTAATAACGTTTCTTGTATATTGAACTGTATCGTAGCCTGTTGTTATCTGATAACGTTTCTGATACATTGAACTTGATCGTGGCCTTTTGTAATCTGATAACGTTTCTGGTACAATAAACTGTATCGTGGACTTTGTGAGCTGATAACATTTTTGGTACATTGAACTGAATCGTTGTCATTTGTGATCCGATAACGTTTCTGATACACTGAAAAACTTCAAGCAATTTCTGTAAATATATTTCTTACCATGTTTTTAGCATGAAACCTCCTGAAACAATTTTTTATGCCAGTGTAATGGTATCTTTCCTGGGCATGAAATAAAATCAACATGTCAACATGATTATTGTCTTCAATTACCTCAATTATATGTACATTTATATCATACTCAAGATAAGGTTTATTGATGCAATGTGATGTTCTGTCAAGCCAATAACTGTATCTAACCAAACTACATTTTGATGATCTGTACCGAGTGATCACTCATCGTATATAAGATTGACTGAGTAGAATAAAAGGACATCTGTCATCTGTATTTTCTTTGATATCTATGGAAGCCAATGTATTTTCATCCATTTAGGCATGCGTATATATATGCTTTCTTTTGTTTGTTGATATTTATATACGTTCAATGTTAAATATCCAGTCCAATCAAATATCCACTTCGCCCTTTCGCTTATATTCTGTCCAAATTTAATATGTAAAATATCCTATAAAAGTTAGGTTACATGATCCACTTCACCTCTCTTCATTATTTTTATCAGTCTTGTCTTGTGATCAATTCCGTGTATCAGCTTTGTATCCATCCTATGATGGTTGTTTCATAAGTCTGATAGTAAGTCAAGCTAACTTTTACAGAACTAAATTGTCAGATCTTCCGAACTATCGCTTGTTCCAGGCATTATTTAGGGTTATTTAAAATTTCGTACAAACCTTCATTGTTGCCACAGTAAATTCTGTTGAAAGAATCTTTAAAGTGTTTGTGATGATTATGTTTATATTTTTGTTTATTGATACATCCTAGCTTATATGTCCCGAATATTTACGCACGGTATTCATATTAAAATGTTTTTTCTCTCATGCCTTGGAATGGGTTGATCGAGCCTTCATATTTTTTATTTAACTGACACATTTTCAATTTATTTTACTAATAAATCATTAAATATGTATGAGAAAAACAGATCTTTTGCCTTAAAATGTAGCAAAATAACCACCACAGTAGCCAATCATTGTACTACCCTAAGGAAAACCACACTTTCTTTTACAGATTTTATTCCTACGCGATAATACTTCATCCTCATTTGGAAATTTTTATGTTGCTAGTTTCATGCGGCTTTTATGCATTATGCTACCATCATCTTCGCAGTACCTTTCTGGCTTACTTGGGCTGCTTGAATCAATGGTGGCTTTTTGAATTATTTTTTTATGTATTTACTATAATGTCATTAGGCTACTAATGGATGTACTGTGCACAAAAACAGCTGCTTCCCAGGGCGTTTCTGGCTGACAACTCTGTCTCCAAGCGCTTAGTGTATGTTTCCGTTTCATTTTGTTGTTATTTTTATTTTCAAGTGCGTTTTATCATCACCATTTTTAAAATATTACGTTAGTATCTAAGTATTTCAGGAGTAAGGTACTTGAGAGGCATCTGTACAACCTCTTGGAAAGTTCAGTTGTCTCACTGTACCAGTTGTCTCACTGTACCAGTTATCGAACGAAAGTATTTTATTACCACACCGATACTGAAAACAAGAATTATTATGAATATATATGTATGTTATCTTTTGGGAATATATTTAGTTTGTATAGAATGAATATACGGATCAACAAATTTATTATTTGAGCTGGAGGTGAGTCTACGTTAGGCTACCGTAGACTAGTCGCCTAAATGTTACCAAACGATATTTAACTAATAAAAATATAAGAAATAAATTTTTTGACATTCATGCACAAGAACTGAATCAACAAGGTAAGTTTTGAAACCTTTTATTATCAATTAAGATGATAAATAGCATGTAATACAAACTTTAAAATAGCTCACACATGTTTGCGTCTACGGTAGTCAATGACGAAAGAGGATATTTATGCTTTGAAACTGTGTTTTCGTTCTTGAAGTAACACGTTGGAGTGGAGTCAAACTGAATGAGAAAATGAAATGTTTGAGTGAGCAAGGCAGAGCTAAGGAAAATCATGGTATATTAATCTTATTCTTGCAAACTCTCTTGCTCATGTGCAATAAAAATCGCGTGCTGAAACAAGGGTAAGTTGACCCAAAAACCTCACCTGCATCGTTGATGATATCCTAAAAATGTACATCATCTCGCGTGGGATTTGAAATAACACTTAAATTACTAAAGGTGAAACGATCGGTATCTGGTTCGGGGAGACCAAGAAATGTGGCTCTAGGATGATCATGTATCAGTTCTGCTTTATCAACGGAATGAGACGTGCAGTCAGAAGGATCCCTAAGGGTAGAGCGGGCTTTCGAATTAGTTAATTATTTTATTTTATTCGCTGTTCATGTAATCCAGTCAGCATTAGTCGTGAAAGAAAGAACAGAAGCGTTCTCATCACATCCTAACGTCTCAATTCAAAATACAACGTTGTACGTTATTTCACTGTTATGATTATCAATTGTTAGAATGGGAAAGGAAATCTGTAGTTGGAATAATGCAGTTTAGAATGTCAATGTATGAAACATTGTCCAATTATAGACTTTTGTTGAGCTGAATTCGAAGTTTCATGAGCCAGTAAACCTCGTCGCGTCTGTCTATATAAGTTCTCTGATTCCTGAAGCTTCATGTTTTAGTGCATGATACTAAGCTGATTTAATTTACCTTGGAATAATACATGCACCAAGATGTTAAAATAAAGACGAGTTGATATTTGAAATATTTATAATGTCATAATTTTATTTTCTCTCTTCATTCTGTCCCTTTCTACATTATTTGCCGATTGTTTCTGTATAATATTATTTTGCCAAAGTTTTAAAAGAAAGTTTGCAGGATTTTATTTCTGTAACACGTTCTTTGGACGCCCCTGTATTAATCTGTTATTATCCATAATATATAAACGATATATTTGCATATATATATATATATATATATATATATATATATATATATATATATATATATATATATATATATATATATATATATATATATATATATATATATATATATATATATATATCTGTGTGCGTGTGTGTGTGAGTACTTTACTACGTACTAAACGGTTAAAACTCTTGATTTCATTGTAAAACATCCGTGGTTAAAAACATTAAAGGTTCTACATGTAAAATATTACAGGACATTTAGAGAAATTTTTATACAATAACTTGTTCAAAAGTCAAGCTTTACAATTCTTTCCTACATGTTGCATTCGATATACAAATAAAAGCTTAAATATTTAACAAATTTCATACATCATTAACAGATTGTGTCATTATTCATGCACGTGTACATAATTTAGAAGAAGGGAATAGATTCATGGAGAAAGGGAAGCAATGCCTGTATACAAAAGTTACTGGAAGTGTGTTCATGTCCCCTATACAAAAAAACAGTAAATCAGGCATGCATGCAGGACACACGGTACTAATTGTATGGAAAAATGGGAACCAGCCTGGAAATGGGTGAACATTTAATAGAGTATATATGGGTTTGGGTGGCCAGGATTGGTTAATAATGTAAGTTATGTTTTAGGAAAAAGAATCTTTTGAGAGCTTATCCTAGTTGTAAGTGAAAAAAAATTGAGACATTGTTTTATTGATGGAATTCCAGTCCTTTAACGGTCTTGAATTTGGAACACTCATTACTAAAATTAGCACCTGACTCTTTGGTGCGGAATTGAAAGCACATGTTTTAAACACACGCAGGTCCAGAAAATGCCGCGGCTCATATCCTTTCCTCTAACAGAAGCTGACATCCAGGTTTCATCTATACTGATAAATATAGGTTTGATCATGGGCACTCATAAATTTTAAGTTATTGAATTTTTAATATCATGGTGTTTGCATAGGTTTACTATGGGAACTGAATTAGTACCGTGACTCCTGCAGAGGTGGCTTGCTTAAGATCTCACGGGATAGTTTCGTACTTTGACACACCTTAACTTTTATGGTACAGGGCATGAGCCTAAAAAGCGTGAGCCTTATGTTCATAAATTCACACATAAACTAAATCTACAATTTGGTTTTCATTTACTTTGACCTAGGCTTGAAAATTGGTTGACTTGTTTGGTGACTGCTTGTCACAGTTATACAAGCATTGGAGATAAAATGCGTAGCTTAGGCTAAAAATGAATAGCCGATTTGGTTTACGTATTTAGGTCTCTCAAAATCGTGATGTTAAGGGATGATTAGAAGTATGCCAGTTTTCTTGTAAAACCAGTGTACTTTAAACATGCATAATGTCCATATCGATTATTTGAGCCGTCTTGTCACAGGATATTTGTCAAAATAGCCCTTTACGGTAAAATAAAAAATGAACACAAAAAGAGAGGTTGTGTTTGTGTTGCTTCAGTGTGAAAGCTATAAGTTTTGTAAAGAATTAACCTCAATCCCTTAATTAAAATCCGAAAGAAAGCAAAACTGCATTAAAAACTCCAGTGGGACCTACAGATGCAGTGAATAACAGAGTAGTCAATACACTACAAAAATCTTCCACCACTACCAACAACAAGAGAAGCATTAACAATGAATTTTATGACACCATTTATTTCAATCTTGGTATTAAAAACAAAATTAACGAAATTAATGCCGAATCACATTTTCGTAAGCAAAGCTTTGCAATATATAAACGATATGTAACAAACGTGGCAAAGTAATTGTGACCAGGTAAGTTATTGTTTTTGTTACTTTGTTTAAGAACAAAAAACAAACAGATAAATCACAAGGGGTAGATGAGTGATAGTTTAGGTTTGCAAGCAATTTAGACAGATAAATCGCAATGAGTGGGTGAGTGATGATTAGCATTTGATATATACATAATATTTAGTGACAGGTTAGAGACATGGATGAATGGTACAAATACAGAAATGTAGAATTTAAGAGCACAAAGGTGTATTTGAATGTTTGTTTTCCTGCGAGTACGCGCACTGCTTAAATGATGGCTAAACTCTGTCTTCACGTTTTTATTTATTTATTATATTAAAAAACGAACAATACAACAAACAAGAACTCTGCCTTTCATGTAATATATGACTGAGAGTGGAAAGCTGTACGGAGGAACAATGAATAAAAAATTCGATTGAGTGCCTCTGGCCAAATATTGCAGATCGTCCTACGCACTTTCTCGGCTAGTATTGACATTTTTCAAAGAACAAGAGGGGATCAAATACAACGACAGAAGTGCCAACACAGCAATATAACCACTCACACCCACTAACTTAAGAATGTAGCATAGGCCCAATGCTCCCTCCTCCATGTCATACGAGGCAATTAATGGAGGCAGGAGCTTAGTGGTTAGCATGCCGGGCTCTGGACCTAAATGGCGGGGGTTCGAATCCTATCTTCGGATCTACGCAGTTGGATAACTTGGTGTGTTCTTTTACAAGACATTTTATTCCGATTCCCTTGTCACTAAATAATCTACTTAGGTTGCTACTCTCCACCGTTTTCTCGGTATTGGAAAACTGGAATAAAATTGGTTTGCAGGAAAAAATAAATAACTAAATAAATAAATAAAGGAACTGTTTATGATAGGGTTGAATTTTATTTATGCAGATTGTGTATTATTAAGGTAATGATCGGTTTATGGGTTATCAATTAAATGCATTTGATCAGTACTAAAATCACATTTTGGTAGAGTTGAATTTATTGCCATTGGATGATGTTTAGACTCTATGGCCTTAAACAGTGTAACGGAAAGAAGTGAAACCAACAAGTGCGCTTAAAATTCAACAAACTATGTATTTTTCTAGAAAACAAAGTGAAATATTCAAAAGACATTTACAGCATTTTTAATTAAATACCAAAAATGCCTAAATGGTATATATCAAGTCCAAAAGTATAGAATGCTCCGAATGAATTCAAGTAGTCTTGAATGTACTGCTGTACCGATAGTCTTGAATGTGCCGATGTACCGCAGTGATGCAATCCAAAATGTCGTTGAATGAATTCACAAATTTCCCCACAAAATAATATGTTGATCCAGTCAATTAGCACTTTAGTAATTTCAATGAAAGATCAAATAATTCTTCTTGAATTATATTTGAACATAACTATAAGCTCTAATAGTTTCCCAAAGACTGATATGAAACAGGAATAAAGACTTTGTTTACAAAATTTTATTTATATACAGTCACCTGACCAATGACGCAACAGAATGTCCTCTAATTCCCTAGATGTGGGTCATTTCTAGTGGAAAATTCCATCAAAATTATCAACAAGTTTACTTTCAGAACTAGCTCATAAACAAGGTTAGGCTTTGAACTCAGATTTTAGTAAACATCCCAAAAACATGAGAAACTTCACGTAGGCACAACCCTCAAAATGACAAAAGTCAGGTACACAATATAAATTAAATATACATAGTAAATACATCAAGTTGCTGTTCCAGAAGTATGCTTTGATAATATATCTTGTCTGAGATTCTCTCTGTGAAAAACTATTTCTTTAAACGCACGTTTGCAGATATAATTCAGTTCAAACAAAAAAGCACATATTTAACATGGAATAATTCTATTTAAAGAGTCTCCGCCTGCGCAATACAATTTTTCATTGCGCGCAACATCAAATCAAGCAAAATGGGATTAAAGAATGCATATAAGATAATGATAAAGCCCCTAGTAGAGTAAGCTCATACTGATTTCAGCCCTTATACCCATGTCAGCATGCAAATAAATAATTGCGACGTTCTAATGTACAGCCGCGAAGTGGATTAATAACAAATGTTCACACTATGCCAAACAAATGATTGCCGATCTAGGTTGTAGGTCTTTTGGAAAGAGTCTAGCTGAAGCTAAACTTTTGTTTGTTTACCAAAGTTATGATTGTTTAAGTGCAATACCCTTTCTGTCATGTCTCCAGCAACCCACGAGAAAACCGGACTCATCCACTCTCTTTCTATTTTCGGATGATTAAGACTCTCCACAGAAAGGTGCTATACATTCAGGCTTGAATTTTTTCAAACAAGTGGTTTGTCAACTAAATATGAGCCAATTTAGATCATTAAACACTGGTTTCTATCCGGCTTTTATCCATAAATATTTTTTTTAAAAACATTTTTCAAAGCATCATGGTGTAGTCTTCATCGTTTCTCTTTAACTTTAATTTTTATACTGATAATGTACTGAGGGGCAACAACACATAATGCTTGAGCATATTGATCTGATATATAATAAAAGTAAGGCTGTCAACTTCAACGTCTAATTGACACAGCACTGGTTGTTGTTGCTAGATCTACAGTTGGGACAGATACATAACTGTCAAGAAGAGAGTAGCTTTTAGTTCCAGAAAGTGGTATAATAACGTTCTGTTTTCACTAGGTTCGTTCTTAGTCGGAAACACGGATTTGTGGTTTTAAACGCATCATCATTGTCACGGTAAAGTGGCATACTTAAATATACACGGAGAACAATTGCCATCTTAACTGCAGAGTTACCTATGCGCAGTCACGTTGATATGATTCCTGTGAATATCTTTGAAAGACGTTTTACCGCCTCTTTATCTGGCTCATAATTACCTGATAATCTTGCAAATCACCACCGCATTTGATGTATCGCAAACTCAGGGACTTGTAATTGTCGTAATTTAGCATGGTACATGCGAGATGGCTACAACCCTCTTGTTCGTTACTGACTACCAATGATATGTCAGCACGCTTAGCTCGTGTAGGAATCTTGTTAAATTACTGGGTTTACTGGGTTTCACGAACGTTTATAACAGTGAACCGTGGCGTCACTGATAACAGTTACAACATTACAAGTATGGCATATTTTTTTCGTACCACTTGATATTCGTATCCCACGATCTCGTTTGAATTGCCTTAGTTGAATCACAGTTGGTATACTTATATTTAAGGAAATCATTGTCTAATTGAAAAAATATGTGTATTGTTTCTACTTTAGCAGGATCAGAAACTGAAATCGCTTCATTCCTGGCTATTATGTCCTTTACTTATGCTCATTTTCAACGGGGTTAGGTGTTTCTACCATCATATGTTCGGTGAGTATTTTCCTGCGCGCGGGATAATACTCGCGAACAGATCAGCATGGCCGGCAAAGCTGCTTACGCGATTTAACACAGATACCACATTTACAACGCCACTACGTACAGTGCCAACCCGCATCCTGTCGTTTGCAGCGTCAAATTTAAACGTTTTGAGTTGTTTGTATACCTCATCTCTGGGTTTTGTTCTCTTGACTTAGAAATGGGTTAATAAAATCTCGCCCATTATGATATCATGTTATATTAATACTGAAAGAATCTTCATAATTGATAGGTTCACTATTACTAGTGACGTATTTACTCTTTTTGTCACTAGGTGTCAACGGTTTGACGTTTTCATGCACAATGACAAATAATGAATTTTCACTCCTTTTGTTGTTTTCCTCGCCCTGTTTACGTCCTTACTGCTCCAAGAATATTAGTTAGATTTTCAAGACATTTCGGATACGTATTTGAACAATCATAATCATTATTTGAGTATCTTTGTTAAATCTGAATAACGCATTTAAATGAAATAGCTATTTAATATTTTATATAGCCTTAGAAACACTACATTGGTAAAGTAGTGTGATGCCAGCATTACATACGCTCATAAATCTTTTCAAAACACTATACTTCCTATATTCCGTGGTAATTGTGTGATATAAAAGGAAACATCTCCACTCGACTTGTGCATGTGAAAATCGATATCGTTGAAATTATAAGCACGTTGTCGATGTTAAGCTGTTACACATGATGGTCAATAAACGTGTGTAGTCAGTGCCAAACACGGTGGTTTTACGGTGGTTTTAATGCAAACCCAAAGGAGCCCTTACCATACCAAACGACAGTCGAGAAGACTCCGGCGTATTCCTGTATCAAAAAAGTATGCGTGTCTCGTACTTGTAATTGACAGCGACCTTACATGGTCAGATGGACTTTCATTTTTCTCAAACCCAAGGTTCAACGTTTCCTTAATTATTAAGAAAATATTACTTTCCGAGTTTGTGAGTCGAAAATGCAAAATCCTGATCTGAAAAAGAACACGATAGATTAGCGCACCGAGGAAACTTAGCAAACAAATGAAAGAACCCATATTTAATATTAAGCGGCCGGTGAAAATAACATGCGCGCGCTCCTTTTATTAAGCCAATGTAAATCTACGCACTTTGAAATACTATTCCATGGCGTATTATATACATAACAAAATATGGTCCCCTGTAATGGTAAGCATAAAAGTCTTCGAATAATAATTTTAGATCTCTCAGATATTGCTAGCAATTCCACCAGGCAATCCAATGACGATTATCAGTGTGTTTGATTCTTGTATAAGGACAAGAAATGTACACGTCTGCTTTGAGATAACCGGCAGACCAAAACAATACATTTATTGATCAAGACTTTTTTTTCCTTTGAAAACTGAATGGCCTGCTGAAATTTAATTTAATACATCCTCATAAAAGAGTCTGCCCCATCTATACTGGCAAATAATACAGAACCTGTACTAAATCTGTATGCAAATATTGATCTGTCTGCTAGCACAGCTGCTCTGATAAATGGAAAATACACTCATGCTCAAAACTTGTGTCTGTAATACATTTCCAACATATAGTGTCTGTTTCTTTACCATGGAAATCATGTATATTCACGTATGTACTTGTGCATGTATTCACCTATGTCTTGGCTTATATATTTGTGTAGTATGATAACAGTGAATTTGTTGATTTCTGATCTAGGTTAAATCCTTCTACTCTCTCATGACTTTCCTTTTCAGCGGCGCTGTGGGTAACTTTCACGCAGGTGCAATTGCACGTGATGTGAGGACAAAGCCATGAGGATTATGAGGCTTTAATCTAGATTAGTAAAAACATACAAAATCGTTATTATCATACTACTTCTTTGCCTTTCTGATTGAAAATACTTCGTATTGGTTATACATTTATATTATTACTGTTTGATGAAATAATCAATTTCGTATTTCACTGACCTATCTCGCTGACGTTTTAATTTTCTTTCCTCTTTTTGATATTCTAGCAGGATATATTCTGTGTTCAGTCATGTACATACTTCTTCCTTCTCACAACTTTTGAGTTTAAATTTTGTTTTGTTAACGTCGGTGTTTTTCGTACCCTGGAAGCTTGAATAACTCCGAACATTAGGCTGGAGTCATCATCCTCGCAGTGTTTAAAATTTTGTGCGGGTGCATGAGCGTGAGTGTGTCTCGAAATTAAAGTAGCATGAACATTCGACATCTGTAATAAATTTACTTGACAAACAGCAACTCGACTGAATAAGTGAGGGGTGATAATGTATTTTCTTTTGATTAAGGCGTGATTTTGCTAAATCGTGGCGTACATTAATCATCCCTGTCCATGTTCATACAATTTGAATAAGAAATGTTTTGTTAACGTCAGTATTCTTGATGAAATGAATGACTTATTCATTCAGACAGTAATACCTTCTGCAAGCATGTGTGAACCTGACCCAGTGAGAGAATAATATATTCATCTAGTGACATCAGCGAACTGCCATCGATTTCATTATTTAAATGTCTTCCTTTCCTCTGCTCGTAACATCATAATGTATCGGGCAACCTTACCAACCTCAAACTTTAAACCCATTGTTTTTACTTACACTTTATCTTGTCTTATAATTATTTGAATTTAAACTTCTCTTGTGAAATTTAATTTATTACTTTCCTTTTGCTTTCTTCCAAATTTGAGCCCCAATATAATAAAAGTGCTGTTCGTATGGATATGCGTCGCATGTTTCTGTGGCATGCCTTTTATAATTCTATGAGATTTTGCAACTGTGCAACCTACTGTAAATTAAAAGAATAATAGAATGTAACATGAATTGGACTCTCTACACTATTTGTATATTTCTCAGACTGTTTTTCCACCTGGTGCGATGATATCCCGTACTAATTACACCAGATTTTCATGAGAAAGGGAGATAAGGGGCGCGATTCAGTTAACAGCTACGCTTTTATACATCTCATACATCTCATTGACAGTATGTTCTGAATTGTACCATAAATGAAAACAAGAATATCAAACAATTATTAAGGGATCCTTAGGATATAGATTCTCCACCCCACCCACCCCGATTAAAAATTGTCTCAATGTCTCGAATACATGGGTAACGGCTCTGAAAAGAGGCTGATTTATATTTGCAAAGGGGTTAATTTATACCAGCATCTTGTCTTCAAGGTTTCATGAACAATCTATGAAATTATATGAGTCGAATTGCACACTCTCATGAGTATGTATGTATGTATGTATGTATGTATGTATGTATGTATGTATGTATGTATGTATGTGTGTGTGTGCGTGCGTGCGTGCGTGCGTACGTGTGCGTGCGTGTGTGTGTGCGAGCGCGTGTGTGCGTGTGAGAACAATGAAATAATTCATACGCCTTTCCATAATGGATAGTATGTTAGAGTTCGCATCAATCTATCTGTACAGTAGTCGTGTACACAATATGTATTCCAAAATATTTCGTATAATGTCATAGGAAGAAAAAAAACAAATTGGAACACGACGAAAGATAAAATGTCTGCCAAGTTCCAAAACAGTCCATGAAAAATTAAAGTGTACCTGTGCACGAAATATTTATTACAAACGTTCGAGCAGATTTATGGGACGGACATACATTAAACTTAATTGTATATTTCTTTCCTTTGTTGACTGTTGTTACCATGCAAAGCAGTTTCAGTTGTCTAGGTTTGCTCAAATCTTTAAGATTAAAACTTCTAGGTCTATAAAAATCCTATGATGCATTCTGGTTCTCTCCGAAATAAATAAATATTTATGTCAGCAATAGATTTGTGTAAATGGGGTTTGTACACCACATGTTATACTTATTTAATATTCCGTATGTAGTTCTGTGACAATAAATTATGTAACTGTAGTGAAATGTTTGCGTACTGGTTCCAACCTAAGTTCCACTTCTGAGTAAAGCATCGACCTCCCATATTCAAATCCGTATAGTGATATTACTCTTCGTATTCCATGGTTATCGTCTAGATTCAATTTTATTGTCCATTTTTCCTTAAATTTAAATTAATTTTTTCAGGAAAATGCAATGCAAACCTCTCCATTTTATTAAGCTGTTTGTAAGATTTTTTATATATCTTTCCGAATTTATAATGGTTTGTAAACATTTTACCAAATTTATGAGGGGTTTGTGTACATTTTTGACTAATACTGCAATCTGCTTAAAAATGAGAACTTTATGAAACGTTTATTTCTAAATAAAAAATTGTTTTCCATTAACCAACTGAAACTAGTTGCTATACACCAAACTGGTTCTGTCACTGATAAGCTGGATATTATTTCACACTAAAGTGATTTTTTTTTCTCCAACTAAGCTGCTTGTTATTTCACGCTCAATTGGTTGTTATATAATACTAAACTGATTTTATAACAAACTGGATATTATTTCACACTAAACTGGTTACTGTATAGCACTAAATTGGCTTTGTCACACTAGACTGGTTCGGTTTTCATACTAAACAAGTCTGATCTTGCGAAAACTGGTTCTTATATAAAACAAACTAAACTGCTTTTGTCAGAATAAACTGGCTATTTCACACTAAATTGGTTGTTATATAATACAAAACTGGGTTTGCCACATTAAACTGGTTCTTTTATAACACTAAATTGGTTGTTACATAACACTAAATTGGTTTTATCACAATAAGTTGGATATTATTTCACACTAAACTGGTTACCGTATAACACTAAATTGGTTTTGTCTCACTAAACTAGTCTGATCACACAAAAACTGGTTGTTACATCCCACTAAATAGGTTTGGTTACAATAAAGTCTTTGTTACATGCCATTATACTTATCTGGTCACAAATAATTGGTTCTCATATGACATCATAACAGGTCTGGTCACACTATGTTGACCGTTATATATTTGGTTTGGTTTGGTGCTTCACGGCACAGCAACACATGTGGGTTATTTAGTTGAAGTGTCTTGCCCAAGGATACAAAAATGGTAACTGACACAGATTTGTCCGATAGCAGGATTAAAACCTGTACCCTTTCTGTCGAAATGTATGTATGTATGTATGTATGTATGTATGTATGTATGTATGTGTAAAGGAACCTCAACAAAATAATTGCTATATTGTGAAAGATTAAAAGTCAAATTCGAAATATGCAGAATGTAGAATTACATAAAACTTTAGGAAGATAAAACCTTCCAAATAAATGTACAGATGTATTACGACAAGATTGAACAAATAAAGGAAAGATCTTAAATTTAAATAGAATGTATATCAAACGGAATATAAGGCACGATACACATATATAAACTCCTTAGAATATACTGAGCACATTACTAAACTATGTTTGTCAAGCGAAGATTTTACAACACTTGAATGCTATAATAAGATCTATTAATTGTCTTGTATCGACATTACTACAGGATAATGAATTCTAATTAAGATGTATTAATTGCCATGCATTACACTATTGCTTTGAAAACTTTTTAATAGCTCCTAATAAATGAAACATGGAGAAAATAGGTTTGGGATTTTATTAAAAATAGCATATTATATATATTTAGTTAAACACATACATTATGGCATGACCTCCGAGAACCCTGAATATATGTTATATAAATTGCATTAGCTTTTCCTAAGGCTGGTTTGATTTATTGACAGGAGTGACACGTACTACATCAGCGTCACGGCTGTAGAAAAAGCAAAATGACAAGAAAACGTGACTTCTTATTGTATAAAATAAAAAATGTTCAAATTCGTATGCATATGCTTAAATCAATCAAACGTCAGAATATCTTTTCCAATCCCAAGGTTTATTGTAATTAAACGAAAATCATATGCAACAGGATTTAGACAACATCGCACATTAATTAAAGAGTACATGCCACCCTCTACCTCAAAAACTGGGCATATATCCAAATCTTCTGATCATACAAATTGTGTATTTGAGTCAGTCGTAACAGTCTTTATTTGGCTCAGAGTACAAAGGTAGGCTCAAACTCGATACAAATATTTTTATTATCCAAGTACGGTTTGGTCCCGCAATCATACATCCTCACTTCCCTCGACCCAAAATCTTAGTCGAAAAATTATTACCAATCAAAAAGTCGTATTCATATGTTTTTAGAGGAAAACATACAAGCCTTGGCTAACACTTATTACTCTGAATGTTGAGTGAAATTTCATCACAGAGGGACCTGGCCCCAAAATTAAAAATTCTCGTCCTCAAGCTCAGACTGACCTTAAAATTCTGACGTTTGATTGGTTACTGATTTTAAGCCAGCTTGGTCAGTGATTTGAAGTTAGCCATTCAAAAGACACAATTTTGGTTAATAATTTTAAATTGAACAATCAGGTAATAAACTTTCGGTCAATGATTAAAAGCGAATCAATCAAGGTATATAACTTTAGTCAGTGATTTGAAGTTAGTCAATCAAAAACATAAATTTCCTTAGTGATTGAAGACAATCAGATTAGATAAGTTTGGTCTGTTGTTTGAAGTTGATCCATCAGAAATGTATCACAAATACAGTCTTTGAACATGAGTGTAGACTGTGCAGTCCTGCGGGCTGATCAATATTTGTATAGATTAAAAAGGTATTATTTTGTCAGTATAGTGGGTGTTGGCTCTTGTATGTATTAAACTTTGTTCTTTGTGTGTCGATTCTCAAAAACGGATTGATAATAAATCTGACGTTCCGAATCTGATGGTTAATTATGCATTTCTTGTCCTTGTACAAGATCCAACCAAAAACAATACTCGGCCATATAAAGGTATTCGAATTATTCGCTGTTAATATGGCAAGCAAATATTTTAGAGATCTAAAATTATTATTCCAAGTCCATGTATACTTATTTCGTGTAATGGTAAACATACATAACTGACCATTGAATAGCAATTCAAAATGGCGTAGCTTCTCTATTGACTTTGTATAGGTATAGGGGTGTGCGCACATTATTTTCACATCACTAACTTTCTAAGTATGCGTAGAGTTACAGTGTTATGTTGTTGATTAAAATATTACCGGTTTCAGTCACAATCGCAGAAAATAACATTTTCTTAATAGCTGAGCAAATGTCGATGCTTGAGCTGGTTGTAAAATGCTAAATGAAAGTCAATATGATAATGTAAACTCTTTGAAACGTACTTTACCTGAATAAACTCTGGGCCTTCTAGTCTATCTTTCTGCACGATATAGGGTTGTATTGAAACAGTTGTAACTGATAAGGACATCATACATTAGCTTGACCGTAAGAACTTCGTATGTAATATCTTGCAATTGATAGTGTGGCTATAATCTCAAAAACACCCATTCACAAGTACATCCTGAGTGGAAATGTTTCAAACAGCTACTGCGGTATATATTATAATGGCGACAAATTCACAGGTTGATGCATATAGTATTTTGGAAAGATTTATGAACGTATCTAATGCTGGCAACATAGTAACAAACCAATGGAATGTTCGTAATGTTACAGAAAAGATTAAATCAGTATTTTTCTTAAATGCTTCATACAGATTTATCGAAGCGCTCAAAAGATGTATGATTTTTCAAATGGAACTACATGACAAATCGATCGATTTAGGAATTATCTTGGAATCAGAACGATGCAAGCCTGGTGCCGAATATAAAAATAGCGTGAAAAAGTCATTAATTGATATTGTGCATTAAACCATTGACATTAGCCGGGTCGACAGTGAGCGAAGCTAGCGACCAAGACTCTAAGTACGCCACGCTGATAATGAAAACCACAAGCTGAAATATACTATAAGTATTAATATAATGATATCCTAGTGGGAGAGATTATATGAACCCCTTCCATTTCCAATGAAACAAAAGTGAGAGATGAGATGTGCATACTATCCAAAACGTTTATAATTTTTTCATGAGATGCCACTAACTGTAGTATAAGCGTCGGAGCAATCCTTAGCGATGGATCAATTGCACTGATCTGGACCACACTATAAATAATGACATGGTACTGTATTATTGCCCAGTTAGATAACTTTCTCACATATGTAGAAAGTTCAATGGCATTGGGACGCAATAACTGTAAATTGCAGCGCCAAACAGGCAAAATAGAACACGTAGTTGGTGATGGAGAAAAACGTGGCCGCCGTATTGCACTTACTGCACCAAAGACTTATAAAAATGCTACTAACATCTGCCTCGCTAGGCGCTCAACATTAAGAGGTTAGCTTTAAGACTGGTCGGCTTGGTGTCAGGATAATCTGACTGGGTGCGACATGATGCCACATGTCTGCGACATGATGCCCCAGTGCAAGACATCACAATAAACTGCCACACTGCAGACATTGTTGCGACATTACTGAAAAACTGTTAAAGCTACGTTAAAATTCCAAATCACACACACACACACACACACACACACACACACTTACTGCCGTGAAAGCACGACAATTACGAGCACCTGAATTTGTACTTCTTAGTGATTTACAAGACTATCGAGCAGTTATCCAGGCTAACTATGAGTCGAGTAAAGACATGGTAAAACGTTTTTCATATATGCGTCCAGGAAATATATCAACATTACCGAGTACAAGTACCTCCGAGGGTTAAGACGGAAATTATTCTCCATGTGTATTTGATTATGCCACTTAACGATGTATCAAAACACACAAATCCATAGATCCATTGAAGTGCACGAGTAATTCTGAACCGTAAAAGTATCAATACTAATGAAATAAACAAAATTTTTGTAAGGATTCTTGAGATGTTGGAAAAATTCACCTATGCAGGACCGTGGGTCAGGTCACATTTTGATTCCATTTAAAATTCCGCCGCGTGCAATATAAAAAATACAGTAAATATAATAAAATGCTGACAATAGTTGTGTTGAAGGGGCGCTCTTGGACGCATTATATTGTTACGTATATGTAATTAAATTGCTTGTGCGTTAGTTTTAAAATTCTTTTTTATTTTATTTTTGTTTCATTACATTTTATTGTAATGATTATTTTGACGGGATTCGATATTTTTTCAAGTAAACTCTGTTTGTATAGAACGCAAAAGATATTGCATTAGCACTATTTTAACTCACTATGGTTCATAGAGTTTGTAAACACTACGCGAAAACGATTGGCTATTGCCAAGGTCATTTCGGCACACGTGTTAGTCTGAATAAGCAATGTTTTATTTTTAAATTTATTTCAGAGTGAGAATCTGGTTCTTAGATAGGGCTATTCTTGCATACGTGACAAATGGCATTTTATATTATTGCGATGTTCAAATTAGTAAATCACGCAGGCTAATGGTCTTGGATGCGCTGCTGTCAAACACAAGGATAAGTTGTGATTACTCACCAACATAGATCAGCATCTGTTTATCGAAATTGGTATTCGTGGCGCGCCAACAATCCAAATGTGGATGGATATGACCCCACTGTCCCAAACATTTACAACATGTGTCTTGTACAAGTAATCTTTATGGATTGGGAATGATGCAAATTGGTGAGTTACAGTGGAAGCTTCACAAGAGCCTCTCAGCAGTCACAATGATTTTCCGCCAGCACCGTTGTACGGTTGTTGCCCCGCGAATGAGTGCGAGATTATAAATAACACTGGAAGCAAATATACAAAATGTACTAAGCCAGTATCAAACCTGAGAACTAAAAATAACTTGGTAGTTCATTCAGGTAATTTACAATTATATACGAATCAGGATATTAGTGTGTCACAGATCCATCAGGTGCTTAGTTTTCGCAAAGGGCGCATGCCCGGTCCCTTACATTCAAATGATTACTGATCGCATAAAGACCCAAAGGGCGCATGCCCGGTCCCTTACATTCAAATCATTACTGATCACATAAAGACCCAAAGGGCGCATGCCCGGTCCCTTACATTCAAATGATTACTGATCGCATAAAGACCACAAACGAGTTTGAGAAAGATTTCTTTAAACTACTGAATAAGGCAGACTAAGGAAAAATCTTCGGAAACATATTCGCTTCGAACTTCCTCGAGATAGTGAACAAGACAAGTTTCAAAGGCTCATTGCTGACACCGCATTCGAGTCGTGAAAGATCTTTGTTGATGGGCTCACTACTGAAGCTAACAAAACCTATCTGTGCTGGCGGGTCAGTGCTGGAGTTATCTAAACTGCTCATGTACGACTTCTACTATGACAAGATCAAACCTCGGTACGGTGAAAACATCAAGATGCGATACGCGGACATAGATTCGTTGTTGATGCATATTACCACCAACAGTGTGTACGCGAGCATTGGTGAGGCATCGTTGGCAAGTGAGTTGGACGCGTAATTTTTCCAATTAACTTAGGCACAGCATGTATGTGGAATGTCTTAGCGATGGATGTTTCCAGACAGAATCACTAGTTACGGTTACGGATACCACGCGATAGCACGCTGAGGATGTTTACAGCGGTAGCTCCGTATCCACGGGAACAACTTGTAGCTCCTCTCGCACAAATGCTCTAATACGAGCCTTTGGTCCCACCAAATTTGAATGTGTTGTCTGCTGCGGAGTACAATCAAGTCTGAGATCGTAAATACATCAGTGGACCATACGGGTCAGTAGCATTAGGTTGTCCTCCTTCCAACTCCTCCTGGTGCATATAGAGATCGAACGAAATCGTTTCTGAGTGGGTCTAACGGTGTTGGTTGTGAAATCATTTTGTATGTAGTGGTGACAGCCTTTTATCGAATCGCCTCAGCAGGTGATTACCCAAATATGCGTGTGGTTTCATTATTTAGTGCTTGAATAACTGAAAGAAGTCGTGTTGATGTCCGAATTTCGTTCCGATAGTTTTGCGGTTAAATCATTCTACAATAGCTTGATTGCTATGTATATTAACATGTCCAATACGAACCCGCACCTTTTGTTTTGTTAATAACGCAGCAACGGCTCTGAGAAATTCTTTACCTGGATCCACCTGCAACAGCCATGGCCATGTTAATGGTGAATATGCATAGATAAACTTAAGCGCATCAATGACACTTTCTGATCCATTAAACGTCTACGGCTCGGCTTCTTTGTATCTGCTGAGAACATCTAAGATAGGTAAAGCATACTTTTATATTCGTCCACGTACATTATCATGTGGAAGAAACAAAAGATCGGCCTCATGAACTTCGTTAGGTGTTCTCATATCAAACCATTTAAGTGGGTAAGTAAATTTGCCACAGAGCTTGTTTGACCAACCATGCTAGAGCAGCCCTCTGTGTGACTTCTGCCACGCTCGCTAACTTTTCAACAGCAGATTCAGGTGGAATCTTAGCCTTCATATCTCCTTTGACGACCCATCTAGCTATTTTTTCTCCGAGTGTAGGGTTGGTCGCGTTTAAGGCATGGATGAGATCTATATCGGCACGATGATTCGCGCAGATATTAGTTGATGTTTTTTAAGCAAGATCATGTTAGTAGCATGTAACATCCACGCAGTTTATAGGCTCTTCTTCAAGCTTCGTTTGGTTGTGATGATCAATTTGTATATCCAACCGTGTACCAAGACACAATTATTGTATCCAGGAATGTGATTTTCATCATGATATTTGCTCCATGGTGTTCCAGGTAGCTTTGCTAATGCACCATCGACGACTCTTTTAATGAACGCGAACTTCTTTGCTCCACACAGAACACAACTTCGGGTGATCTCATCTCTGCCAGTACGTGTTTGAAATTGCAGGACGAGTTTTTATGCGACATCGCCCACAATATCAAGGCATGATTGAGTTAAACAACATGTAATATTTAACATGACACAATGAACGAGAAAATTCTCTGTCATTGATTTCTCTGTGCAGGCAAAACCTAAAGCACCAAAGCACTATGACAAGTTTCCAAACTCAGTTCATACATTGATTATTGACCCAGCTGGATAAGGGAAAACTCAGCTGTTGTGAATTATGATTTTGAGATGGCTAACGTGTGATCGATTATACATAATTGCGCCGTCAGCGAGAAGATCAACCATGTTATGATGTACACAAATTTTACAACAGCGTTTCAGTCATCGTCAAGAAGCAAATCTTCCACATTTGATTTCTTTGCCACATTTGAGCTCCTACAATTGACGACCTTGATGCGAGTGAGGATAATCCTGTCGTGTACTACGATATGATGCTTGAATACCTAGACAATCACGCGAATATATTTTCAAGCGCTCGACAAAAAAAACACATACATGATCTATATCAAACAACGATGTGTTTAAAGTAATCCGAGACAACCTTATCATGTTAATGATTGTTCACGGCATTCACGATCATAGCCTCGCAAACACTGATGGAACTTGGTGTTTCGCGAACAACTCATGGGATGAGTTTCAGAATGTTTGCGGGGGCCACCAAGAAAACGTAGTTTCTTTACTATTGACTTGGCTGGTAGACCATGCAATTATTGAGCCGGTTTGGATACGATAATTTAAACAATTATGATAAATATAATTCCAAAAACATGCCAGTGATGTCATAGCAGATAAGGGCGGGGGAGAGCAAGGCTGCTCATAAATACCATAAACTGATTCGTAATGTTATAGCCTCACGAAAAAGTGTCAAAGATGTGTTACAGTCAAGACAAACTGCTCGTGAAGGTCCAAGAAGGCTTCGAACAAACGTTTTCACCACTGCTCAAGCCCGCGTGTTAAAAGAGATAAAGAAAGTTGCAGAAACCAACGCGGCGATAGTTGAAACAGAAGACGAACTTGGCCCTGTTGTAACGACGGCCAAACGCGTCCAAAATATTGAGAAAACTACGAGGCAATCGCAGAAATTGTTGGACGCATGCTAGAGTCGATTTCCGGCATACAAGAAGACATCGGAGAACTTGGAGAGGAAGTGGTTGTGGTCGGCCCGTGTACATGACGAAAACGTTAGGGAGGCACTTCAGAGTATACCATGAGTACCACCCGAGTTCAAGTCGCAGATACAAAGACTGGCTCAATACTTCAAAGGATTTGGTAACCAGGTGATCCTTGCGAATGGTGTTGTTTCTCGAGCACACCACAGACGTGTACCCAAGAAATTACACTCAAGGGCAGTTTACATGCCAATAAAGTACCCAATATGGTCTCAGGCACCAAAACACATACTCGTGGCGTTTGAAAAATATGGCTCGAGAAGGTACACAACATAATAGTGCTATGATAGTCGACAAACTATGAGTGTCTGACGTTTCTTTGTGCTTAAACGGTCATCAGAAACTTCGGAAGAGCTATTTTCATTCCTCGCGGCCATGCCAGCGCTGTTACCACCTGCGGCTCCTGCGGTTGAAAAGCGACCGCATTAGTTGCCGTTGAAACTACATCCGGGATTGCTCTGAAAAGACGATTGGAGGACGCAGAGTGTCTCGTAAACGAATAAATAAAATATTCCTTGGCCTCAAGAGCAGACTTGAGGTCAAGGTCTTCGCTTGTGGCGTCATTGTTGACGCGTACATGGACTATTTGTGGTTTACTCCTTATCGTGAAGTCATTGAAGCATTTTAGAGGTGTTTTTATGCAGATGAACTTGAATTGAAGATTTTACGCACATGAAAACTGGTGTTATCAACCTGGACCTGAAATGCACTGGTTCAACATCTCGATAATGTTCAAGAATCGTGCATATACACAATGGTCATCAGAAAGTAAATTGAGTTTGAACGATTCAACATTTATCCGTACCTGACTTTTGAGGGTTGTGGAGTTTTGCCTACCTGACCTTCGTCATGATTAGAAGTTGAATACAAAATGTTTATTAATATTTGAATTCAATGTAAGTCTTGTTTATATTTAAACGAGTTTTTTTTTCTTTTCCGCTGGAAGCTATTGCATCCAAACTCAAAAACAATTACTTCATTCCTGTTGCATATCAGTCTTTGGGAATCTACGATCAGAGTTTATAGATGTGTTCAGATATAATGCTAGAAGAATTGTGTATTTAAATTATTCATTAGAATTACAAACCGCTCATCGACGCTTTGGACTGAAACACTACTTTGGGATTTTTAAAAACTCATTCAAATACATTCTGGATTGTATCATTGTGGTACATCATTACATTAAAGATCAGTGGTGCATCAGGACATTCAGCATTGTTGGTACATTAGGACATTCAAGAGTCAAGACTATTGGAATTCATTCGGAACATTCTATACATTTTTTACTTTTTATAGGATAGTTAGGATTATTTGGGGTTTTTTTTTAAAATACAGAAGGTGTCTCTTAAATGTTCACTTTGTAACTTGGATAAATAAATTTGTTGATTTTATTAAACTTGTTGATCTCGCATTTTTCTGCTACATATTTTAGGACTTAGAGTCGTGATGATATTAGCAGTGGATGCTGGCTGCGGTGATTAGGTTGCGGAATTTGCCGACGGGGTGTTGGACCGGCTGACAGCAGATGATTCCATTTGTTCCACTTGTCGACGAATATCTGCGTTAGAGTGGTGTTAACAGACCCTCGTATACACTGAAAGATAATCTTGTTAAGGGTCATATAGAAATCGATAGTTTGGACAACCATGATATACCAAAAACCAACTCGAGGCCTGCTTAGTGTTATAGCATCAACACGTGAAAATGCTCGGGCTCCGACTGCTCCACCAGGCATGAAAATACTTAGGGATTGTTTCTTCAACGAGGAGTTGGAGTTTACCAACAAATCCATCCGGATGCATTGCACGTTGATTATGTCAAACCATTATTGACTTAACAAAAGAAAAGAAAATTTTGACTATTATTCAACAACGACTTTCCAGGTTTTGGGAGAAGACGAGAACGATCAATCACCAATCAATGGCGTAATAAACATGGTGCTATATGAACGTAATGCCAGACCCCCAGTAAGCACGATGTTAAGTATTCCTCGGGCAGAGATTTTCTATAGTTGTATGACATTTGTACAAGTATAAAAGAGTAATTGGTTAGAAGCGCGTGCGTGTATTTTTACGAAGAATTTTACTTAGTTCAAATGACAGGTAAAACATATCTTGAATTTTACTTAAGCAAGTCGTCACAACAAACAAATAAGAAGAGTCCAGTGCGCGGGACTATATATATATATATATATATATATATATATATATATATATATATATATATATATATATATATATATTTCTGTCTCTGTGTGTGTGTGTGTATTTCTCTGTGTGTGTTTGTGTGTGTGTGTTCGCTGTGGCAATATACAAAATTGGCTAGCGAACCGCCAGATAACAGAGGCTTTCTAAGCGACGATGCCGCAAATGTTGCATAGTGTCCATTAAGTTTAATGATCAAACCCGAGCAACCCTGGCCCTTCTTTGACACATCCAATTTAGTTGTACCGAATATGCTGAGGATGATTCGATTATTTCAAGATCTTACTAACTTTTATTTCTGTACTAGCATGGAAAATTTCAATGACACAAATATAAACCACGAATTATACGTGATTTGGGGTTTTGAACTTCAGCTTGGGTTTCTTCTTGTTGAAAAAGTCTCAAGAACACGGAGCCTGATATTAACGTGCCCTTAGTCTGGCTTAGGAGCAATGTTTCCTCCACGCTGTGCGCGCGCACACAGGTCGCGAAACCAGCGCTTGAAAGTTGATCTGAAAAGGAAAGTAGGCTATGTAAACTTGAACGCAAGTGATCAAATCGAGAGGAGATCAAAGTTCTGATTGACAGTGTCATTCTGGGTGTTAAAATGAATACTTTAATGATTTCTGTCCAGGATATTAATGAGCACATGGAAAAGCATGTTCGGATACCCCAAAGTTGGAGGAGCAATAATTATGTTTTTGAATTTCTAGGAATTATCAATAACATTGTTCAACATGATATGATGGAGGAAATATCTACGGCACCTTTTCATAGTTTAGCTGTCGATGAAAGTACAGATATATCTGTTTACAAACAATTGATACTCTACTTTAAATTTCGACTTGTAAATTCATCAAAATATAAAACTTCTTTTGGCGGAATATAGTACAGTTGTAAACATGCGATGTTGATGCAGTATTTTCTGCAATCAAAGAGTTTTATCAAAAACACAATCTTGATCTAATGAAAATGGTAATGTTCGCATCTGATGGTGCCTCCGTGATGTTGGGGAAACTAAATGGCGTAGTAACACAGCTGAAACGGATTATTCCACACTTAGTTGAAAAACACTGTGATGCACACCGTGAAGATTTGGGAATTTCGTCTGCATGGAAAGAGATAAAGCTAAAAAGAGATGTTGAAATTTTAATGAGAACTGTATACTCAGTATTATGCCGCTCGTCAACAAAGAAATGCAAATTTCAAGAAATAGCAAATGCTTCTGAATGCGAATCAGTGGCTTTCAGGCCTCTTAAATGCGGTGGTTACCTAGGCAATTATTCGTAACTATGATCCTCTTGTGGAGTATTTTGAGCCAGACAAAGATACTGATCCAATTTGTAAAAACTGTTACAAGAAATTGAAAAGCCCCAACTACCAAATAACCTTACATGTTTTGAATGATATTTTGTAAGAACTGGCTTCGTTATGCATTCTGTTTCAGAAAAGTGGCCTTACACCTCTTAAAGCATTTCATTGTGCTGGTGCAAATTTTAACAGAATTAGAAAGCAGTACCTTTTTGATATAGTGTCCTGGAGTGACAAAGTGAATGCTCTTTTAGACACGAGTGAGCAGAAAGATACTGAAGTGGACACTAATTCCATATTAACCTTCATGAAGATCCTCTGTGACCATTTGGCAGACAATTTCCAGAGAATGAAGTCCAAGAGTGGTCAGCTTTTGATTGTGCAACACTTGCCCAGTGTGATTTCAAATTTGGTATTGAGCAGGTTAAAAATCTTTGTGCAAAATACAAAGTCATTCTTGGTGAAAATACCGGTATCATTGAGCAATACAATGATTAGAAGTTTGCGGTTGAAGAAAAAAAAAAATCAAAAGTAAATTGATCTTGAATTTTGTGGATATGGTCAAATATGTACTTCAGAGTGAACAGTTTTCAAATCTTGCAAAGTTGATAGATATTGGAAGAACTTTCCTGGCATCCAGTGTGGACTGTGAGCGTGGCTTTAGTTTAATGAATGCTCTAAAGACAAAGTTAAGTAATCGATTAGAAGAAGGTCATCTAGACATGCTGATGCGTATTAAGAGTCAGCACCTTGCAGGAGGCTTAATAGACCTGGACAGAGTTTATTCTGAATGGGCAAATGCCAAGGATCGCAGAGAAAAACTGTAAACGTTACGCCCAAATTACAGTTCTACATTCATATGTAGACTAATCAAAGAAATGTTTGAAAGATGAACTTATATAAAACTTTTGAACCAGTTTCTCATGTTTTGATATTAAAATATATTTTAACAGTTATAATAATTCTTAGTTATATTTCCGACAAATGCTATAATTTTAATTGCATAATCATAGTAAGTTTAAGACCGTTGACTGCGGAGTGCGCACTGTGCACAAATTTTTAATCTGCTTCTGATATGTTGCACATAAGAACTTTTCTGCGCACACGACTCCCCCCATACATAATTAGAGGGAACGTTGCTTAGAAGCGTTGAAACTGTACACTGCTCATGATGGAATACGCTCATAAGTTTTGCATACGCGGCCGTCTTCTTCAAAATCACCCTATAGAAAACGCTGCAATGTGTGTGTGTGTGTGTGTGTGTGTGTGTGTGTGTGTGTGTGTGTGATTTGGATTTTAACGTAGCTTTAACAATTTTTCAGTCATATCGCTACGATGTCTGCATTGTGGCAGTTTATAGTGATGTCTAGGACTGTGGCATATGCCGCAGACATGTAGCATCATATCGCACCCAGTCACATTATCCTGACACAAGGCCGACTAGTCATAAGACTAACCTCTTTAACGATGAGTGCCTAGCAAGGCAACTATTAGTACCATTTTCATAAGTCTTTGGTATGACTGGGCCGAGGTTCGAACCCGCGACCTTTTGCATCCAAGGCGGACGCTCTAACCACTAGGCCACCGGAGCGGTCTCGCCGCAATGAGAGAGACAGAAAGACAGAGAGAGACACAGAGAGAGACAGAGAGAGACAAACAGACAGACAAACAGATGAGGATGGAAGGATAGAGATAGAGTGCTAACGAATTGATACATTTTTATTACTGGGTGACTAGAAGCAAGGTACGCCCGCGTACATGTGTAATAAGAACGAAATCGGACAAAAAAGGTATGTAGACGAAGCTGATCAAAAAAAAGAACGTGTAGGCCCGTTGGTTCATCATTGGATTCTTCAATTTCCCGTTCCTAAAAGAACAACACAAAATAGAATATAGATTAATAAGCTATAAAACGTATTAACATATGAACAAAGAATAATAGCACATGAATGGAACAATAGTACAGTAGTATGTATACTTGGTCACATCTCTTTCTCCTTTTCTGTATCGCCAGCCTGTAAAGCTAATTGATCGCAAGTTCATTTGTGTGTCTGTATTTCTGGATTGGTACGTGAAATCAGTAGCGTCGCTATGGTTCGAGGCGCCCGGAGGCAATGTTCTTTAGTGGTGCCCCTACTATGCGACAGCGAACAGATATTATGTCAGTTGCCAACATCCCTCATCAAGCACCCCCCCCCCATAAGTTTCGTGAATTCGTGAAGAATTGACCCCGTTAATGTGAATGTGAAATGCTACGAAATTGAAGCTACACAAAAATGTTCCCGATGGCCTCCTCCTTCGCCTGGCGCCCTGATCGCCCTCCACACCCCACCCTCTCACGCCGCCACTCCCTGAAATGTGATTTGTCGTCTGACTGCATTTTGTGAGGCGTAAGCGGAGAGGAAGGAAGTATTAACAAGAACATTAGCCTCAAGTATGTATGTATGTATGTATGTATGTATGTATCTATGTATGTATGTATGTATGTATGGTTGTATGGTTGTATGTATGTATGGTTGTATGTATGTATGGTTGTATGTATGTTTGTATGTTTAGCAGTTACTAATATTTAACCTTTCAAACATTATCCAGAACATGTATTTCCCAAACTATCTGACTGGTTTCAAATCAAACAATTTCCCAAGCGATTATATTCAACAAAACCATTGTTTAATAGAGCTTATGTTTACTTTAACCTTCCAACAAAAAAGGTTTGGTGTAAAATTTCTCATTTATTATCTTTTGGATAAATTAGCAGAAGAGAATTAAACGTATGCGTTATCACAATCATTACGTGTGTTTGATGTCAATAGTTTGGTGACCACCAATTGATTCGTTACTTTCTCTACAGGTCCTACCAAAGAAAATTCAAGAGAACCAGTCTGGCGATATCTCATACGTGTACATTTTCGTCGTCTGTATTGTCTAATTGGTATTGAACGAGACATTTGAGTAGGCGAGTACATTCAACAAACCTTTTTTCGAGGGAAGTAACAATTATTTTCAACTGGGAATTACATTTTACAGAAAGCGCTGGAGAGATTTAATCGTAGCTCAGTACCTACCTATATATTAAATTTGTCAATAGTAGCAAATCAGACAAGCAACGAATTACAATAATTACCTGTAACAGGTGATCATTTATACAAGGATATATCTAATAGATTATTTGTCATTGTCTGACATTGATTAATGCCTTCAATGATGGAACGATTGTATGCGCATGCTATTTTATTTTACAAGACAGATCAAACAAGTACATAACTTTTCCGGATAAAGCTCTCACAGTGTAGTAAAGTTATTGTAGGCGTTTACGGACATTGTGATTTCTTAAGCGAAGTGTCTCGTTGTTTTGAAAGATCCCTAGTGAATTGTATATTCAATGTAGTGTTGTTCAAATAATTATATAGTCGTTTTGTTTTACATTACCTTGGTTATATAGGAATAACTTTCAACAAATTTAGGTTCTGCAACATATCCATAGGTTCCAATATAATACGTTGCATATTTTACACTGTAAACAATTATCTAAACAGCCAAATTCACACGTAAAAATCACAATATGCAATCGTTATTACCCTGTTCCTATGCATGTTTGAGTTGGTTTGGGATGCATAATTTATATAAAGACATCAGCTAACAACCAACATAATTTAAATACCATTCGAACATAGCTTTGTTTTACAAATGCTTGTGTGAGACGTCACTAAATTACGCTACTGACCGTGTTAATAAGGGTTCTGTAAATCACAGGTAAGTTGAACCTTAGACTAAGATTAAAACTGAAGAATCGATATATCAGAGAATTAGACTATGATTAAAACTGAAGAATCGATATATCAGAGAATTAGACTAAGATTAAAACTGAAGAATCGATATATCAGACAATATACTTCTTCAGAGACAAAAACCTAAAAGTTGCAGAAATAGTTTATAGTTGTGAAACAGATAGCACTAGAAATTTCATAAAATTATCTCATGTAACCTTGAAATATCAATAAACTGCCCCCCCCCCCTCTGTAACAAGATGTTATTTGCAGACTGGCCACATAAACCGTTCCTCTGTAACAACATGTTATTTGCAGACTGGCCACATAAACCGCCCTCTCTGTAACAAGATGTTATTTGCAGACTGGCCACATAAACCGTCCCTCTGTAACAAGATGTTATTTGCAGACTGGCCACATAAACCGCCCTCTCTGTAACAAGATGTTATTTGCAGACTGGCCACATAAACCGCCCTCTCTGTAACAATATGTTATTTGCAGAATGGCCACATAAACCGTCTCTCTGTAACAAGATGTTATTTGCAGACTGGCCACATAAACCGTCCCTCTGTAACAAGATGTTATTTGCAGACTGGCCACATAAACAAGGTGTTATTTGCAGACTGGCCACATATTCAGGTCACAATATGGCCATATTAATGCTAATTGAAGCTCTATATCCTGTTATCTCTAAAGAAAATTTATTCTTCCCACCTGTGCTCTCTCTCTCTCTCTCTCTCTCTCTCTCTCTCTCTCTCTCTCTCTCTCTCTCTCAGAGAGAGACTAAGTTTTCCTTATCAGAGTTTCAAACAGGATAAATTCGAAACTCTATACATAAATTACTTCTACTTCTACACTTCAAATCAAATTAACAGGAGCATCAAAAGTGCAGTCTATTAAAACGATCAAGGACAAAACCTCTAGGACAATTAATTACTTCAAAAATCTTAATATATCTCAAATACTTATTAAAAGAAATCCTCGTTGCTTCGATATCAAAAGCAAAATATCTGGCTGTCAAATATATTGCAGGATAGAAATTTATGGGAAGTTGGGTTGGGTTATGCCAATCCACACATCAACACATTATGATTATTATTAGTATCATTATTATTAATAGTAGTAGTAGTAGTATTTTGACAAGATAAAAAGTTATTAAAGAAATAAAATAAACTGCAAGGACTTGACAGCTACTAATGTCGAACATACGCTATAAATAATGGAACGAAGAAGATACTCCCATATAGCCATGTTATCTTGTCTTTTGTGAATGGACAATTTTTACATAAGAATTGGGTTAATTGAAATGGTCTCTCCCTCTGCTCCTCAAACTGAGGCTGCATGGGAAGAACACGGCATTTTAAGGGAAGAGTGTTTCTGATTTTATTATTATTATTTTTGGCAGAAAATAGATTGCGACTTTCCTTGAATGTTTTCGATACATTGATACTATTTTTAGCTCATTCATTTAAAGTATACTAATATATTTATACATTTCTTACACATATGCATTATTATTTTTTTCTGGGAACCATGAGACAATTTTGTATTTAGAGATGAAAGAGTTAAATAATGGTGAATATTTTAGTTATTAAGACTGTTCCAATTTTTATCATTAAAGGGGTTTGAGAAATTGTATTTGATTTAAAATGTAACAACTACAGAGGCAGAAGAAATCGGGAAATTAAACTTGCATGGACACATTTAGGATAACGCGTCTCGACTTTATCTCAAAAGAGCTATGTGTGGGTAGTATTCTAAGTTAGAAGGCATAAAGAAAAAAACTGAAAAGATAAAAGAAACACTCAGTCGACGTGTCTATTGCAATTTTATAAAGTATAATTTATGTTCTTAGTGTAATTGGTAATGTTCTGTCTCAGAAACAAAATTAAGAAAGAAAAGTTCCACTTTGTCTTTCATCGTTGAAATTTGTTCCAATCAGAATTTATTTCCTTGTAAATGATTTAAAGGACAGACCAGCTGGGCCATAAAATGGTAAGTTTGTTCTAATCAGAATGTATTTCATGTAAATGATATAAAGAACAGGTCAGTGAGGTGACAAACTGAGTTAAGATGATAGTACAAAAACTGCACAGAAACAAAAAGAAGAAGAAGGAGAGTCCAATTAATACTGAAGTTAATTAAAAGGTCAAGAGAAGAACGTGTCAAATAAGTTTTACCTATTGGCGTAATTTATCAGATGGCAGAGCACCCTATCAGTCCCACAAGTCGTCAAAAATGAAGGAGTACAACGGGAAACTGGAATATTCGTGTCTGATGAAATGGCTGTCGCCATCATCGTCATCGCCCAACCAAAAGGCTGCAACAAAACAAAGCAAAATGACTTTACAAAACAAGTTTCTGGACCCTTTGCGGTTTGTGAAGTACAAATGTTTTCGGAAAACGTAGTGCGATTGAAAATGTCATCTATCGGTCACGCGTTGCATTCTTTAACAGAATTATCGCGTAACAGAAATTTCTATGACCTGCTGTCAAATTAAGTTTTATTTTATGTGTAAACAGTTACGTAATTATATATGGACTGTACTATAGTGTTCCATTGTCTATGCAAAAGCGACAGTCAATACTCGGTACGTTACAAACGGTTTGAAATCTGTATAATTCTGACATTATTTTGTTTAAATTTTCACAAAAGATTTCACTAAAGATTTTTAAGTTTCTGCTGCAAACACCTTTATTCCTAAATAATTAAGAAAAAGAAAATCACTAATCTCAAGGGAATCTTTATGTGGTTGGCAGAGCTTGCTCCACTTTTTTCGAGAAGACTAATCTCCTTAAAATTCATTTGGGACTGTTAATAATAATACACACATATGATCAGACCATGTGTCTTCCAATTACACCAGGAGTTATATGCGGCTTGTCTGCTAGGGTGCCGAATGAACCCGTATAAAACAAAAACAGTATTTAATTGCCACGTTAAACTCCGATATTTTAAAACAGCTAACTTTACAAAACAATAAGCCCCACATCAGTTCAAAAATGACCGAAGTATGTAAGAATCCATGTTAAAAAGAATAGAAGAATCTGTAGATGATTAATTTTTGAAAGATTTTTTTCACATACGATATGAAATTGTTATGGATACGTTTAGTAGATTTTCTCATATACGATAGGAAATACTTGTGGACGATTTTAACATATTTTCTCATACGTGCTACTTGTAGATGTTTTTGCTTTTCAATGTCCCAAAGAAAAAATCTTAAGTTTTAAAATTCTCTTTTTGTTCGTTATTTCCTGCGTCCAGATCTATGTGATGCCTCTAAATCTTAATGAGATTTTATTTCAGAAATGAAGACGCTCATTTATTTTAACATGACTACGTGCAAACAAAGTAGAGAAAAGAAAACCCTAGAAATAAAATATTACGGTTGTAACGTTATATCGCCACATGACTGAATAAGAATTTCTTTGCAACTGTTAGAGGTTTCCCTGCTTCTTTAATAATGTTTGAAATTCATAATCATACCTCTCCCATGTTTCCTTTGTTCTTAAGTATAATAGTATATCATGTCTACATTTGGATCATTTACCATGAAAATTTTTAACTTGAAAAGGACAAATTGTCATTCTCTTGCTCACAATTTTCCTTGTAACAGCATATATCCATGTATGTACACACGCACAGTCTAAATGCATGTAAACATTTACAATAGTACATATCAAATGCAAATGTAAAAAATACATTATCACAAATATCGAAAATTTATCAAACTTTAATTCCAATACATTGGCACAATTTATGATACAATTAACGTATACGTTATTTTCAAGATAATAGTTAATACGCAATAAGAATGGTGTTTTGAAAAATTAATGCTACAGGCGATTTAACCTTAAGCACTGCGTTCTCTCTGAATAATCAATTTATTTACTGAAATTGACAATAATAATTAGGAAATAAAATCTGTAAATTTCTGTATAAAACAATTGAATAGAAAACAATAAAACTGATGTAGACTCTGACCTATGGAAAAGGCTGAAGCTATCCCTGTCGAAATAACCACAGCCATGATGATAGCAAGTATCCGGACCGGAAGCAACATCGTCCCGGCAGAATAATGTCAGAGTACCAGTCCAGCTGGCTCTAGACGAATAACAATCAGACGACAGCAACACTCCGTCTACCTTGTAGATCCGATCTGCGGAAGTTTCCGCTCGGTACCTGTCTTTTAGCTCACCTGATCACCATCAATTACCGTACACTTCTACTTAAATTTCACCGTTTCTTCTCGATGATTATGTACCATATACAAGATCTGCTGGTCAATTCAAGACGTTTAACCCATCAGCATCAAAAGAAAGAAAGAAAGAAAGAAAGAAAGGAAGGAAGGAAGGAAGGAAGGAAGGAAGGAAACAAGACAGGAACGAAGCAAAAACAAAACAAAACAAAAACACAACAAAGCAAAACAGCACAAGTGTCAACAATCGTAGATTTTCAATACTGCTTGTACATGACTGCATAGGATGTAATGAGTTGCCTGAAACAGTGTGTATTGCAACGATCTGACAAATGCTTTTGTCATTATGTATTGCAATGATCTGACAAATGCTTTTGTCATTATATATTGTAACAGTCTGGTAATTGCTTTTGTCATTATGCGTTGCATCAATCCGACAATTGCTTTTCTCATTATGCATTGCATCAATCGGACAATTGCTTTGTCAGTATGCATTGCATCAATCTGATAATTGTTTTTGTCATTATGCATTGTAACGGTCTCGTAACTGCTTTTGTTATTATTCATTGAATCACTCTGACAATTGATTTTGTCATTATGTATTGAATCAATCTGACCATTGCTTTTGTCATTATGCATTTAATCACTCTGACAATTGCTTTTGTCATTATGCATTGAATCAATATGGCAATTGTTTTTGTCATTATGCATTGAATCAATCTGGCAATTGCTTTTGTCATTATGCATTGTATCACTGACACTTGCTTTTGTCATTATGCATTGAATCACTCTGACAATTGCTTTTGTAATTATGCATTGAATCACTCTGACAATTCCTTTTGTCAATATGTATTGAATCAATCTGGTAATTGCTTTTGTCATTATGCATTGTCACGGTCTCATAATTGCTTTTGTTATTATATATTGAATCGATCTGGCAATTGCTTTTTTTGTAATTATGCATTGAATCACTATGACAATTGCTTTTGTTATTATGCATTGAATCGATCTGGCAGTTGCTTTTGTCATTATGCTTGAATCAATCTGACAATTGCTTTTGTCATTATACATTGAATCACTCTGACAGTTGCTTTTGTAATCATGCATTGAATCACTCTGACAATTGCTTTTCTAATTATGCATTGAATCACTCTGACAATTGCTTTTCTAATTATGCATTGAATCACCAGTTGCTTTTGTCATTATGCATTGAATCAATCTGGCAATTGCTTTTGTCATTATGTATTGAATCAATCTGGCAATTGCTTTTGTCATTATGTATTGAATCAACCTGGCAATTGCTTTTGTCATTATGCATTGAATCACTCTGAAAATTGCTTTAGTCAGTATGCATTGAATCACCAATTGCTTTGTCCATTATGCATTACATCAATATGCAATTGATTTTGTCGTTATGCATTGAATCACTCTGACAATTGCTTTTGTCATCATGCATTGAATCACTCTGACAAGTGATTTTGTCATTATGCATTGAATCACTCTGACAATTGCTTTTGTCATTATGCATTGAATCACTCTGACAATTGCTTTGACCATAATGCATTACATCAATCTGGCAATTGCTTTTGTCATTATGCATTGAATCAATCTGGCAATTGCTTTTGTCATTATGTATTGAATCAATCTGGCAATTGCTTTTGTCATTATGCATTGAATCACTCTGACAATTGCTTTTGTCATTATGCATTGAATCACTCTGACAATTGCTTTTGTCATTATGCATTGAATCACTGACAATTGCTTTTGTCACTATGCATTGAATCACTCTGACAACTGCTTTTGTCATTATGCATTGAATCACTCAAACAATTGCTTTTGTTATTATGCGTTGAATCACTGACAATTGCTTTGACCATTATACATTACATCAATCTGCAATTGATTTTGTTGCAAAGAAAACGAGAAAGATCATGCAAGCTTTGTGGACACAGATAAAACTTCTAGAGTGTATGCCTTATGACATTTCCTCTTACTTGTTATTTTAACTCAGGTGGAAGTAATAGTTTCATTATCAATGGCCATGTTTAAAAAAAAAAATTAAATATCATATGTTCATAATTTATTCATTCTGCTCTCACAATTAGACTGATTGGTTAACGAAGTTGAGTTACGCACTTACAATATAGAAAGATAATACAGATGAATTTAATATGAAATCACGTGTTAATTTTTGTACATCTGAAATCGAATTGCTATCTGACCAATGACCAGACAATGACGTAGAACATAAAAAAAGAAATTCTCAGAATTAAAAAAAGAAAAAAAGAAATGTACGTGGTCCTCATACTCTTATAACCTACAAACAAAAACAATCCTCGTCACAAATATGTTATTTTGTTATAAGAAAATATACAAGGTATTCAGTAAAGTTTACGTCAGGGGTAGGCAACCTACGGCACGCATGCCACAAGGTGGCACGTCAAGAGGTTTTGTGTGGCACGCGAAGGGCAGCCAAAAATCTCGATTTTAACAGTGTTACTGTCTTAAGTGGTGGCACGCGCTCGTTTTTTTTGTAATTAATCCGGAGAAAAAAAAGTGGCACGCTATGTTAAATAGGTTGCCGACCCCTGGTTTACATGAAACTCCAGTATTTATAAAAAAAAAAAAAAATTAAAAAAAACCTAGATGAATTCCAGGAAAACAAATAGGTACTACATTATTATTTTTATCTGTTTAAAAGTATATTAATGCCTTTACATCATCATTTGCCACATCTTTGAAATTAATTTTACTTCATTTAGTTCAGACACAGGTGATGGACGTTTTTAAAGTACAAAATCATTATCTACTTTTATAACTTGTTAAAAAATGCAGACCCGAATAATTAGACAGTCATAGTGAATGTCAAATAGACAAAGTTAACATGTATTAAGCGAGGCGTCTTTCATCCATTACAGATTAATATGCATGAACACAATATACTCAGATACGTTGCACTGGATCATTCATTTTCTTTTTTTAAATCTTGATTGAATCGGACTTTTGCGTTAGCCCTCCATTAATTAATACTACAGCTACGTCCTTATAGCTCTATACGGCAAAGTCTCACACTTTTTTATTATATGTCCTGGACTTATGCCTATAACAGACCCTCGAGGTCCTCCTATGATTGCATATAAGAAGTTTGATAATAAGTTTTTGTACATTTGACACTGACCATTTCCCACGCTAGCACCCCAAAACAATACGTATGGTGTAGATGGTTGTTAACTTGGCAACCTGTTGCTAAGTTTTGTGATTGTTTCCCCAGGCGATTTTGGAGAAGAAATGGTTATATGCAGCAGTTCCGTGTAGACTGACCGACCGATAGATGAGATTATGACAATTTCAATTGGCAATGTAATGATTTATAGAGTCATTAATTTCTTAATGCATTTGCACGACTGTATGCTTTTTCATTTTGATGTTATGGTTTATGCAATGTTGTAATCAATGCTTGTGGTTTAACTTTAACACGCGGTGTAATTTGGTTATTTTTAAACCTAGTTTTCTTCATAATCTGAGTAATATATAATGAACGATGGAATTTCTGTTATTCACCAAATTTGAAATTAGTTTCGTATATATTTAAATCATTTCGTATTATTTGATAAAATATTTTCTTTCTGGATCGTGTATGATTGTTATAAACTTCCATATATATTTATTGTTTGCCTTTCCGGATATATTTCCTTCAACCATTGGTATACCACGTTTTATTGGTTATTCTTCAAATAAATGCATTTCGATTCTTTCAACCGCTCCAGTTTTTGACTGTCATATTGTAATCTGCAACCCCACGCAAAAGATGGTAATGAAATGGACTGGGTCTAGACTATAATCTTTGATCATCGTGTTTCTATATTTTTGGAACATTATATTTTTGGAACATCTCAGTACAATATGAACATCTGGTGCTAAGTAGAAATTACAATCTCCAATGTTTTCACATTTGATTTTTCCATATATTCAGCCCATGTTTATTCTCATCCTAACAGTAGTGTTTATAGATGAGGTTTTTATTCCAAAGAGGGTTTTAGCTCAGAAAACCCCCACCCCTTAAGAATAAATATATTATGACATTTTCTCACCACCTCAGAGACCCCCTCTCCTCAAAAACACACCCTCTTATCTCAAAAAATGATGAAATTTTGAAACCCAAAGGGGATTCTAGACCAGCTCACCCTCTAAATTTTGAGATGAGGTTGGGCAGATGACCCAATGACATTTATTGACGCACTTTTTGATAACGATATTTCTAAAGCTATAAATATTTGAGAGGACTGTTTGAAGATGATTATATACATATGATTATGATTATATACATATGATTATGATTATATACATATAATTATATACATATGATTATGATTATATACATATGATTATATACATATGGTTATGATTATATACATATGATTAAGGACAGCACAAAACACAGAATCTTAATTACAGTAGCGTATTTACAGCAAGCATATTTACAGCAATTATATACATAATCTTAATTATACAGCAATTATATTTACAGTAACGTATTTACAGTAACGTATTTACATATTTACAGTAAATGTATTTACAGTAACTTATTTACATATTTACTGTAAACCTATTTACATATTTACAGTAACGTATTTACATATTTACAGGGACAGCACATACAAACGGGCCTTCTCTACGTTCAACAGAAATTTGCACACTCTCCCCCATAATCAACCCGGGAGTGTGAAAAAACACACCCACCACGTGTTGACATGATGGGAGAGTGTACAAATTTTCTATTGAAACGTAGAAGGGCTGGCGGCGCCCCACTAAATAAGAGAATTTTGGCATTAAAATCGCCCTTGCCGACAATGTGCCGGTCACGAGAATCGAACCACGGACCTTGAGTACGAGAATCTAACGCGTTAGCAATCGGCCACCGGATTTCCTTATATATATATATATATATATATATATATATATATATATAGTTATATATATATATATATATATATATATATATATATATATATATATATATATATATATATATATGTATATAGTTACCAAACAGCATTACATTTTCTGATTTTGAAAACACGAAATTTTGCATTATATTTTCTGATTCTGAAAAACGTTATTATAAATAAATCGAGAAATACATGATTTTTGATTCATATTGTACAGAAAAACGAAATCCTAATGTTAGCTGAATACATAGGCTGTATAAGATCGACCGTTGCCAAGGATACTAATCAGTAAGTGAGTGGGCTGAATGACTACATAGACGCTGTATATACATTACTGCGAGAAATAATCAATATTCTTATGAATGGGTTTTTACTTAAATGACATAGCATATATACTCGCTTACAAATCGAGGCTAAACTGCAGACAAAAAGATAAAGATCAGCCATAGCATTATGCGCATGCAGACCAGAGTTCATATTGTTTGTTTTACTGATTAATCCTAGCAAAACTGCGCAGACTAAGATCTGCTGGTGCATTATACGACAGCATATTTAGGTCTGCGCAGTTGGACTCAACTTGTAAGCGAGAATCTACAGTAACTATGTTATCTACTAACATTTATGTAAGAGGAAATTGTTAGTCATTTCGGTAAATACAGAACTGCCACCAAAGATTTAAGTCTTAAAATTACTATTAGATTTTAGATACATTTCATTAGCCAAAAAAATAAAATAATAATACGAAACAGTATATACTATGTTCGATAAATGCAAAAGATTTTAAACTTAGCTGGAACAGTATTATCTCCCTTTTAAAAACAGATATGGTATACAGAGTTATATTTCTTGACCTATGAACAGCGTTTCAACGGTCGATATTAAGTACAATGTACTGTCATGATTATACAAATAAAATTTAATTCTACCGGATACTTTTCGACGACATTCAAACAGTTCTTTCATTGCTATCTTACTGAGAAGATACTTACTACCTTTTACAAAAACCTTCGACCTATCTAAGTCTATGTTGATTTTTGTATACTGTTGTTGGCTGATCGGATTATGAAAATTATTATATTTTAGTGCAACCTCGTCTCCCAAACTTTCGAGATAATTAAAATATTTGCTATCGTCTGATCTGATAAGAGAGAGTTTGATTCTGTCAAATTTACTAAAACAAATACCTGAAATTTCATCGTTAAATTCAAATGATAATTGCTGGTTATTAACCATTATTTTTTGATTTTACTATTAACTCCATCGACTAATGTTAAATTTTCAAACATTATTTCTGATGTTTAGACAAAATTACTTGCATAATGTCCAAGTGCTAGTGTATTAATTCCGTCCCTGCAATATCTTTTATCATCGAAATTACTTAGTCCCCGTTTTATAATTGTATTCGTTTCAAGTTTATGATGATTTGTTCTGATAACATTTGTTTTGATAAAACTGACATTATTGTTTAGTGCTGCTTTAAAATCGTCAAAATTCATCATCTTTTTCACATATCCTTGAGGAATACCTTTTGCTTTTTTTGTAAGTTTATTGTCATCTAATATGACTAACAATAATTTTACTTTTTAGTCCAACAAATTCACTAACTGGCATAAACATAAATTCGTCTTTCATTTTTTCAATAACTTTCTTATTAGAATTATCTTGAAATCCACTACATGCTGGATAATCGGATAAATCGAACAAATTTTTATTATTGTAATTATCCTGATAGATATCTTTACATTTTATATTATAAACTAGCGAGTCTGTATCAGTAAATAGCAACTCTGAATCTGGCCACTGCTTTTTGGTAAAATTATAGTGAAAATCGTACATCAGCCACTTTGATATATCAAGTACAGCTGCACCAACATAAATCGGTTTATTTAACTTTAAATTTGTCTTTCGTCGTTGTATTGCAACAAGATTTTCATTAAATATTTTCATACTGACAAAACCGTCATCATTAACAAATTTATTTCTGCGACTTATATCATTTACAATTTCGATAGAAACTCTTTTTCTAATATTTTCCATTGTCTTACCGAACACCGAGTTGTTCATTAACTTGAAAAAGTTTTTCTCAAATTCGGTTTTAGCCACAGCACGACGTTTCGTATTTAAGTCAATATAATTTGCCATCCACCTCGACTGATTAAACTTTAGCACGCGATGGACTTTTCTAAGAATTAGTCCAGCATCTACTGCTTGCTTTAAATTTTTGTAATGCATAACGTAATTTCTTTTATTTAACAAATTTGGAACTAACTTATTAACAATCGAATTTTTTGCTGTTGTCGTTGCTCGTTGTTCAGCTGATAATAAACTATAATTAATCATCATAGACTGCACAAAACGGATAGTCGTTATGTAGATCATGTAACGAACTAGGATAATCTAGATCAACTTCAACAAAGTATGAAATATCGGAAAAATCATTATTAATTTTTCTAGGTAAATCTTTTTCAGTTTCGCTAAGAAATTGATCTGGAATTATCCAATGAAATCCACCACAGGGCATTGGCTCTGACATCGCATATCCATACAAATTCACACAATCTAGATAAATAATATGATTAGATGGGAGATTTTTATCATAATTTTTCAGATATTTGCTATTAGCAGCTGCATATGTTTTTGTTATAACGCTAATTCCGCCTCTGATACCTTTTTCAATAAAGTTAAACATATCGACATCTGTTAAGAGATCCAGTTCTATCTTACTTGTTTTTAGGAGAGCGTCCCAAGACAATCCTGGAGCAGAATAATACCAACAGGGGTCTAGTCCATACTTGCTGTAGCTTACTTGACGAAAACTCTCAAAAACATCTGCTAGTAATAAAACATGTTTTCAAATATAAATCGTGATAATCACCAAATGTTTTACAACTAAATTTATTCCAAATATCTTGTGCATATTTGTATTCGTCATCTGTGATATTTTCATTTTTGAGTTGCGAGTAAGATTTATCTTTATCAGGAAGAGAAGTTTCATCAAATCTGCTCCAATCGTCGAAATACTCGTACGGAAAGATACCTTTTTTTGTTAGATTGATATAGTTTTCACCAAGGCAACTTTTTAGGTTAGCGAAACTACTGCAGCGCTGTTTGCTGGCTCATCTAATGATGCTGCCATAAATTGCAGACTGTCAATAAAACGTAATTTACCGAGCATCACCGACATATACTTTTCAAAATTATTTGGAATACATTTTATTACGTTATTTAATTTTAGTTTAGCTTTAATATTTTCATCACCAAAAGCTTCTACAATGATATGACTGTCATAGCCACGAAAGTTATGTAAAACTACGGGAAAAAAATCTGGAGCATGAAATTTTAAATTACAACTGTTATGAGCTGCTCCACGATATTGGCCGGTCAAATGACAATGATCTCGCACCTTATCACGGACTCCGTTGGAGTCTACCAGCAACTTTTCACAAATATGACAATTAACTGCCTCATCGAAATCGAGTTGTTGTTTAGACGTTATTTTCATCGAAGCTGTTTTAAATAATCTGTTAGAAATTTTATTAACTTCGTCTATTAAATTTTTTAATAACCATATGGCAGGATTTTTACCTCTATATAGCTTTATCGGAGTTGAAAATGTATCGTTAGCGCAACAAACTACTTTATAAGCTACTCCACAAGGTATATGCTGTTGTATTTTTCTAGTACTTGATTTATTTGGATTATTTTCTGCTCCAACCACAGGAACGAGTAGACACTCGAAATCAGCGTAAATAACAAAAGGAATATTTAGTTTATGATTATAATTTTTAAATTTTAATATTTTTTCTTTTTCGCCAGGCATAGTTATTCTTTGAACGTTGACACAATATTGGAGATGCTCCTGCAGTATTCCATCGCTAGAAAAACCATGAAAACATCTATAACAGAAATATTTTTTATTTTTATTTTTACTATACTGTCTGCCAACTAGGCCGTTAAAGTTTTTTATCCAACAATAATGCCCCTGATAAAATGATAAATTTATTGTATTTTGTGTAGCATTTTCTGAGATATATCTCGGGTAAACGTTTTCTCGCTTATCTAATCCGAAAACATTTACTGAGATACTGTTTTGTTTTTCAAACTTTGGTATATGATTTTCTGCTACTGGAAAAGTTATTCCTAAAAAATTTAGTTCGTCTTTGTATGGCAAATACTTTTCAGTTCTGCCGGGGTGATCACACTGAGGTTGTTTTGCAGAAAGAATAGACCATTGGAAACATTTGTCTTCATTGTTTTTGACATTTATACAGCATCTTTTGTTTTTAATTTTTTGAGGGAGATCGACGTACAAACTACCGCGAAGTACGTTATATTTTGCTGTGTGAAATAAAACTTCTTTTATCATTTAAAATTTCCAACCCGATCCTGATGCAGTAAATTCTTCTAATTTTTTGTTTATTTCTTGATGTATTTCATCGGCGACCATGGCAATGTCTGTTCCAGTTAATAATTTTAGCTGTTAAATATGGTTCCGAAATTTCGCTGTCAAAACTTTTTCTTTCACAAATTGCATCAAGTACATCCTCAACTGCGTGTAACTTTGATAAAATCGTATGATATTGGATTATAAGTTTGATACTTTTATGAGCCGCAAGTTCTTGAGCTATAACAGGTTGTAAAAGATGAAATAAACTTGTGGAATTAAAATTTGCTAAAATATTTTGATCATCAAGTTTGTAACTATTATCATAACCTGAAAATGCTGAAGCAATGTTTTCTGTTTTGACAATGTTCTTTTTAGCAATATCTCGCAATTTTAACATTATATATATAGTAATATTTTATATTTAATTGAATTTTTTTAATTAGAGATATGAAATCCTTATAGTATAATGACAGAAATTTTGAGATATCTGAGATTGACTGCAGAAGAGCAAGAATTTTATCATGTGCACCCAAAGTACAATTTATATGCAGCAAATATGTTAGGTTCTGTTATCAATATAGAATCTAAAAAATCTGTTGGCATATCAACACTAGCAGGTGTATTAATTTCAGTAAAAGGCGATAATGCAGAAAGGACTAAAATGTTTAGAAAAGATTTTATTTATACTTTGTTTTGCGACGATATTCCAGAAGGACAGCAAGTTTATCGAGTAAATAGCGCAGTTGCTGATGATAATATTGAAAATTTAGCATTACAAAATGAATTTCAACTTCATCCAGTATTTGATCTATATGAGACAAATGATCGGGGAATTATTCGACATAAAAAAACAAAAAAAGTTGTTGGAAATTTGAATAAAAATGGTTATTTACACGTAATGGTATGTGGTATAGAAACTAACCAAGTTAATTATATGTCACATCGTTTTGTGTTTGAAACTTTTAACGGACTAATACCTAATAGTTTAGTTATCGATCATATTAACAAAATTAAAACCGATAATCGTCTAGAAAATTTAGATTTGGTAACGCCAAAAGAAAACACAAGACGTGGAGCTGGTTCTGATGGTTCTAATTTTAAAAATCCAAAATCAGTTATTTCAATAAATCTCGAAACTTTTGAAGAAATAAAATTTAAATCAATAAAATCTGCTGCAAAATATAAAATTAATAAACGTGCAATAAAATTTGTAGCTGATAATGTAACAAAATCAGCAACGTCAATGTTGACATTTGATAGATTTAATTTTAAATACGATAACTAATGATATTTTCTATATCATTTCGAGTAAGACAATTATGACTAAATTCCACAATATCGTTGCGATTAAATCGTAATGTCATCATTTTATTTCTATTAAGTTTTATTTTTTCTGCTGCTGTTAATAAAACTTTGTCAGACTCACCTAATGTTATCATAACATCAACAAAATAAAAACTGTTTCCCAACAAACAATTTCGAATTGCCTCAGCTAATTCTTTGTGATTTAATATATTAACTCTTTGATGATATTTTATTTCTCCGAACATCTTATTATTTATTAATTAGGCAAAATATATATTATAATAATGAACTTAATTGAGAGACTGGCTAAACTATATTGGGGAGATTTTGTTTCAGTTTCAAATTTTACATTAGAAAATATTTCTAATGACAGATTTTCTGGTTATACTGAAAATGATATTTTGCGTAACTATGATGAAGAAGAAGATGATGTTGTTGTTAGTAAAAAAAATTTAAGCAGACCAACAACTGGGCGATATGATGTCAAGTACCATATTGCTAAAAAAATGATAAAATTTAATTTTACTATCACAGAGCATCAAATATTTTGGCAACTTATAAAACCCTTTTTAAACGTAAAAATAACTGGACAACAAAGAAATATAAAATACGATTTTATTTTTGTTAAAATATTTAATTTAATGCCAGTTAATGACGCAATAAAATTACATTTAATTTCTTTATGTAAACCAGTAAAATGTAAATCCGTACTAATAAAATACGAAGAAATTTATAATAACATTATTCGATCGACTTAGTTGGTACCCAGCTATTAAATTTATCGCTATATCCACGCCATTTGACTAAACTTTTGTTGCCACGCTTTTGAAAAACTTTTTCAATACCAAATATATCTTGTTCTGTTTTCTGAAGTTCTTGCTCGTAAAAACTGCCAGTTATAGGTTCACCTAACAAATCTTTCAACGAGTATGTAACTGATATTGCTAAAAGTACTTTATCAACAACAAATACTTCTTCACTCCAGTTATAAGTATATCCTTTCTCAAATGTTTTTTTCGTTAGAGAAATTCTAACTTTATCACTAACTTTAAATTTATGTCTGCGGTACATATTTTCGTTTGCTAATATTGGATTTGCAATCGCGTCGTTTGGCGACATTTTCAGGGATCTGTGTTTTGTGTTATACTCGTCAACAATTTTTTGTAAATTGTCAATATATTTACTCGTATTTTTAGCTGTCAAATACTTGTGGATTTTTTCGTTGAGCGTGCGATTAAATCTTTCAACGATGACGCTTTTTCCCTCATTTCCTGTAACATATTTTTTAATGTTATTTTGCTCTAAAAACTGTTCAAATTTTTTATTAAAAAATTCATTCTACTCCATGATCAGTCCAGATTCTATTTGGTTTTCTTTCTGTGCTTGTTATTATTTGTTTTAGCGCATCAGTTATCGATGTCCCTATTTTATCCGAAACGGGTATACTAAACGCGTATTTACTAAAAACATTTACAACATTAAAAAGATATCTCTTGTTGTCATTAAATGAGCTAGATTTGAGACATCAACTAAATCTATCGCCCAGATATCATCAACGGCATTTGCGACAACTTTACGTCGCGGAAACTTTTTTTTTTAGGTTTGTGGAGCTCAGACGCAAGATCATCATATAATTCTTTTTTACCGAGTCCTAATTTATATTTTGCTCCAATAAAACCCTGGACCAGCCTTCGGTCAACACGTTCTCGCATATTTACAGGTTTCATATCACGAAGTTCGTCTAACATTACTTTATCGCAGCTATGTTTATTTTGTTCGCTTTCTGGAAGTTCAATGTCTCTGTAGCAGATATCATGGCGCATTGCTATTGCGTCAACTTGATTGTAAGGCTCTTGTCCTGGCAACGGATTATCGTTTTCGTCAAGTTGTTTATCAAGAGGATTATAATGTCCAGTATATTTATGGCCTGGCAATGTCCAACCGCCTTTTGGTTTCGGCAATTTTCCAATTAATTTATGTATATCTATACCTGCTCCAATTATTTCTCTGTTGTTGCATTTCTGACAATATGTAACAATTTTATTTTGTTCGAGGCATAAATCTCTATCACAATCGCACTCGCATGTCATTTATTTATTAATCATCTACTAAAATAATTTCTGGATAACCCGCTCCGGACAACTTTGTTGTTGGCAAAAACATACTTTATCTTTTTCCACAGATTGCACAAATACTTTTCAGCATTATTCTATTAGTTTTTGTTTTTTCTGTTTTTTCATTTTTTTCTCTGTTTTAGTTTTACACTTAAGACAATATGTTGACATTGTATATCAGTGAGTTTAGATAAAATTAATTGCAGTCTCATCATTAGCGTGAGAAGGTTGTTTGTCAAATTGCAAAATAAACTTTAAAAAATCTGGATTTTCAGTCATCTGTTTAACGAACATTACGCAATAGTATCCACAAGCAGAAGTTCCAACTGGTTGAATTTGATTAGACGAATAATTTATTATTTTTTTTTTTACTCATATATTTTTTTATTGCGTCACTTGGTGGAATTCCGAACGAGTCAAAATAATTGTTATCATAAACAGCTACCCAATGTGTGCCAGATCCGTCATTAAAATCTTGTATATTTATAACACACGAACCTGGCGTTGGTGGAATCGTCATAAGTTCATCTTTAGAATAAACTCCACTGAAATTTTCTACTTTTTTTAGTTTGTCAAGTATATCAAAATTACTTAACGCGGCCGACTTCATCTCTTTGTTCCTGGCAACATTAGTCCTCGTCCTAACAGACCTGGCAATAGACTTCCCGCCAATCCTGCTAGTAATGGAGCTATTGGAATAAATCCACCTTTTCGCCTCGGTCGTGTCTTTATTTTCGTCGTTGTCTTTCTTTTTGCTGTTTTTCGTCTGGGCATTATATTTATCTTTAGATAAAAAAAATTTTTATTCCATGACCTTCAACTGCCTTTTTCGTTGCGCCAGATACTGCTCCAGACGCTGCTGCTAATCCTAATGTACCTAACACTGGCAAAATTTTAGGTATTAACGTTCTGGCCATTACAGATAGTGCCGGACCGAAGAAACCACCTTGTTTTGACATTGCAGATATTTGTGCAGCACTTAAATTTAAAACAAAAGGTTTTTTGCGATCGTATTTATTTACTTGTTTTTTGGTTAACATTAATTTTGTTAAAGTACCTAAAAAACCTGCGTTAGGGTTGACCTTTAATGATACTTGCCTTTTCTTTGCAACAGCAGCTGCTAATTTTTTAACTTGACCATTAGTCAAATATATTTCTTTTACAATATATTTTGTCATCTTATTATTAAAGTTACAGATTAAACTTGTACATACATTTTACCTCCAACAAAATCAATCGTAATAGTTCTGTCGCTGATCACTAACGCATATACATATAACTGCGCTGCTGGAACTGCTCCGAGAGTCCAAGTAATTTCAATATCAGCAGTTGAAATTACATCTCTTTCATTTTGTTTACTAACATCAAAATAAAATATCGGATAAAGTGTACGAAATTCCTCTACTGATATCTGAGATCCGTCTCCAAAGTCCTGATATTTTTGCAATGCGTCCATAAGATACATGTAAGGTCGAGTAATATTTTTATTAGCGTCATCTGCAAAATTACATTCTATCGCTCGCTCCGGGTATTGCTTTGAATTTATTCTAGCATATATTCGTCTAACATCAGCATTATCAAATATCGCATTATTTTGTTGTTGGTTACCACGTCGCGCTTGTTGCTGAAATACAACAAATAATTGCCGTGGCTTTTGTTCAGTCGACGTTGTTCTGACTCGCCATGTGTAGTCGGTGGTATTTGGAACTGCTGTTTGATACATTTTATGTTGCTGAAAATGAATCTTCTTTGTGCGGTTTTTAAGAACGTCATCTAATTCGAGCGATTTTGAAACTGTCGGTGTTATTCGTGGCATCCACAGCGGAAGTTTGTTTATGATAAATTGTACATCAGCTCCACCAGATCGAAATAAACAATCATTTTGTTCTGATCGATCTAAAATAAGCGTATGTTTAACTCCACGAAATACTTTATTATAGTCCCTGCAAAAGCCAAATATTGTCCTTAGTGGCAGCATCATTGTAATTTGACGTGATTCTGCTGCAAGTGTCTTTCTCCTAGTATAACCTTCATTGTAACGTATATTTTTTCTGACAATAGGAAATGACTTATTAATAAAATTCAACATTTCAGTGCCGGTTGCAGCCGCACCTGGTGGTATTATACTAAGATTATTGCAAGCTGCAGTAAGTGAAACTCTTGTAGCTGCATCAGCAGCGGCTGCACCTGGTTCTACTATACCTAGCGCAGCAGCATTAGCAATAAGAAAATCTCTTACAATTACAACATCTGCAGCAGCATTAACTCCAGCCACTAAAATAGGTGTACCTCCGGTTGAAAACTCAGACGATGCCATAAAACCAGACCCACCACTTCCGGTGTCTTTAAACCACATCATATCATATTAGTTGCAGTTGACTTGGAGTAATCATCAGAAAACGAAATAGTATTTAAGATTGTACTTGCAACTTGTAAGTGACTTGAAATATCTTCTACAGTTTGATTGGCCAGCTGATATCTAGCACTTTTAAATAAACACCAACCATCATTTATAAGAGCTACTTCTACGTCAGCTGCAATTGCGACAGGTACATTAGCTACTGTCATAATCTGGCCACGAACTTCTAACATTGCTTTATGAGGAAGCAGAAATACATCATCGTCTCTAGTATTAAATGTTCTGACGCCAGCCTTATTAGGTTCGTTAGAATTTTCATCGAGATATTCAATATATTCAAATTCTGTTACCGTGTCGTCTTCGTCATAAATTTCTGCTAAATCGAGATAATTTTTTACAGACATTTTTTTTTTATTTATTAGGTTATACAAAATTATTGCTAATCATGTAGTGATTGGCGTTGTTACTTTAGATATTAATTTTTGTATAATTTGTTCTCCTTTCAGTGATAAAAGTTTTTTTCGTTGTTGTTATCAGTGCGCATTGGGTTTCTTTTGTTGGTGCGATTTCTAAAATAGCTTGTTTGATTGTCGGTCTTTTTATTTTATCAGCTATTTTTTGTCCAACAGCAGTTCCAGCTGCAGATGCAGCTCCAATTGCAAAAGATTTTGATGCGTCAAGTGCAATTGGTGCAACTTTATGAGCTATTCCTGGAGCATTTTCTATAATTTTAGCAAATATATTTCCCAAAAATCCTCCTACTATTTTTCTTCGATAAACTTTTTTCTGTTTCATTATATCTGAGGTTGTATAATTTTATTACCAAATCTTTTAGAAAATATGTTTACTATTGTTCGCGTAAGTGTAAATAATAAGTAACAATTTCATTGTTAAAATACAGTTGTCGTCCAGACTGATCTGTCAATTGCATATTTACTTCTGTTATTTGATTTTCAACATTTAACGGAGAATAAATAACCTGACGTGGATTAATTTGCATAAGAGAACCAGGTGGAACGTCTGGTGAAAAACTGTATATCGTTTGTTCTTTACTACCTTTAGCTGAATAAGAACCAGATGCGATAGAGCTATTTACCAATATTGTGTTTACATCAGTTATATTAACTGGATTTTTACCGTCATACGTTATGGGATAATCAGGATGAGTAGAAACATAATTTTGATGGAGAAATCCTATCAGTGGTGCGATACTTGTTGGCGAGGAAGGACTAACTGTTATATCTTTTAATGTCATTCTAACGCGTAACGTATTATAATTTGGTGTCAGCTCAAAATTGTCAGCTACACCTTCATTTTTTGTTATAAGTTCTTTTATTATTTTATTTAAATCAGTAATATTATAAGCTCCTTGTGGAATTTTAAATGTTTTCCACTTTAAAAATGGTGAAGTACGTATAGGAATAGTAAATGTAAATTCATCGTTAATTCCAGTTTTTACATTAGCCATAGCAGGCCAACAAGTGCAGGAAATTAGTCCAATTTCATATTGTTTTTCACGATCTAGTTCTATTGGCGGAATATACTTTACATAAAAATTTGCGCTATCTTTATCAGATTGGCTAGAGTCTAGTAATAATGTTGCTTACATTTATTATTATATTTTTATAAAATTAAATCGTAGCGATTAAGTCGCGATGTAAAGTTTCGTATTCGTCAGATGTTAATAAATTTTCCGATCTCAAATTATCAAGTATGTCAATAATTTCATTGCCAATTTCAGCACCAACATTTCCAGCTTCTTTTGATGATATCACTAACATTAATCTGCTAATCATTTCAGTAACTGATGAAAATATTCTAACTCCTTTTCCTGTTTTCTTTCTTTCTTCTTCTAAAAGTTTTTTTAAGCGATCATTATCATAATGTTCAAATAATGTTTTAAAAGTGAATTTTCCTTCTTTAGCATATTTTTTATCTCTTAATTTTTTTGCAGTAGTTTTAAAAACAGTAGCAATAGTATCATTTCTAGCTTTTTTAAAAAGTTCTTCAACATTTTCCATTTCAGCTGTACCAATTTCTCTGTAAGTTCCTTTACCTTCTGCTATATCTTTTAATTTTTTAATGAGATCTTGGTATTCATCTTCTTTCCAATTATACATATTATCAGCGTCAGAAATATCATATTTTTCCATAATATTAAAATATTCTTCTGATGTTATTTCTTCTTTTACCTTGTCTTTATATTCATCACGATATCTTTCATATTCACGTTCCGATATTTGTAAATCTTCTTCGGTCATTATAGGAGCTTGTAGTGTATATGCTGATTCTTCTAGTCTTTCATCCAATAATTTTGCTTCTTTATCTAAACCACTACTATGAAAACTACGGTATTGGTTATTTCTTATATTATTAATAACTTTAATATAAAGATCACCGATAATTCCATGTCGATATAATTTAATACTCTTATAGTAATTTCTATTTTCTAAAGCTACCTTGCTGAAATGCTCATCACCCTCTTTTTTATTTCTTTTAATTTTGCAATTTTTTTTATCAGCTTCAAATTCATCTTTGTTAACATCATGTATTCTCACATTCTTAAAGTTATATTTTTTATTAAAATCTTCATACTCGTCATCTCTTATTTTGCTATTTATATTTTCTAAATCATATTCAAATCTTTTTTCTTCTATATTTTCTCTCTCTCTTCTAAGTTCTTCTTCTTCTAACCTTCTTTCAATTGGTCTAACTACTGCTGCTTCTGCTAATCTTTGTTGAAGTTCCAGTGGATTATTTATCAGCCGATCTATTTCAGCTTGTCTTGCAACAAGATTAGCTATATTTGCTGCAAGTGCCTCGGCTAATCTTCTTTTTTCTTCTTCGGATCTTTCAATAATTTTTCCAGCATCCGCTTCTTGTTGTTCTTTGATTAATCCGAGTAAACCTTTTTCTTGTATTTGTTTTAACTTCTTCTTCTGATAATGGTTTATTTTCAGGTTGTTTTCCAAGTAAAGCTTCAGTAACTGGTTTGAAAGCGGCGGCTATTTTTTCTGCTGCAGCCACTTGGCCACGTCGTGCTTGTTGGATCATCTGCCTAAGTTCAGCTTTAGATTTAACAAGTTTTTTTGAGATTTTCTATATGTTTTCTGTATTTTTCTTGTCTTTCCATTAATTATATACTATTTTCTATAAAAAAATTATTGTAGATATTTTTCAATACAACAGCGAAACATTTTACTCGTATCATTTATTAATTTATCAAACAAAAAAAAAGTCATATTTATTTGCCGTCGCTTTATGATATAATTCAATAAATTTATCTTTAGTTACATCACCACATTTTTCGTTCGCGATATTTCTAACGTCAACATTGTCAAGTCCTGGAAATAATATAAAACAACTAGTATTTCGCCGAATAAATCTGTCAACATTATAAAAACCTTGGGCGAGATAAATAGAATTACATTTTTTATTACGTGATAGTGAAAAATATGATCTTATTTTATTCATTTCCTCGTTGTTTAGCGGAATATCATCAAAAACAAATATCTTGTGTTCGGACGAATCAAGTTGATTAACTGGAACAAGTTCTTCTGGTTGTTTGATAATAAAAAAAATCTTCATCAGCCTCAAGATCATCACGAAGTTTGTCATTATAATTGTTAAGTAGCTCGTACTTATCTTGTTGTGGATTAATTGTGTAAATATAAACGCGATCGTAGTTAAAATTATCTCCTAGAAGTAAATTCATAAGCAAGTTTGTTTTTCCCGATCCAGTTCTTCCAACAAGAAGATAATGACAATCTGGAAGTTCGTTTTCATGTTTATGTTTCACCAACCGCTCTGTATCAAAGTTTAATATCGACGATTTTGCCATTATTGTTATACAATTTTATGTTATATAAAAAAATTGTCAGACGATAAATAAATAATGAGCTATTATACAAAATTTGGAACATTAGTAAGAGATTCATCGGCTGTAAGTACAACAATAACAGATGGTAAGGTTGATTTATCAGGTTACCTGAAAAAATCCGGCGACACAATGACGGGAAACTTGTTTATGTCAAATCAACGAGTACTAGATTTAGAAACAGATTATCCACCAATAAATGTCGTTAATACACAAGCTGTTAGTTATGCACAACTTAAATTAGTCGACAGTAATAAACTAGATAAATCTGGTGGAATTTTAAGCGGTAACTTAGATATGTCAGGAAAAAATTTTATAAATTTGGAGACCAGGTATCCACCAGCAAACTTAAATCAAACTCAAGCGTTAAGTTATTTGCAGTTGAAGTATGTTGATGATAACAAACTTGATAAAATAGGTGGGACAGTTACAGGTAATATCAACATGTCAGGAAAGTTTTTTTTATAAATTTAGAGATTGTATATCCGCCAGAAAACTTAAATCAAACACAAGCTGTAAGTTATGCACAACTAAAATCTGTTGACGATAATAAGCTTAACAAAGCGGGTAATACAATGACAGGTGACCTGTCCATGTTAAATTAAAAAATAACTGGACTACCAGTAACTTCACCATCTGATAACACTGATGCTATTAGTTATGCTCAATTAAAAGAAGAACTTAACCCATATTTTAAGAAATCCGGTGGACCGATGTCAGGGAATATAAACATGAAAGCCAATAAGATAATGACGAATTACGTTCCAGTTAACCCTAACGATCTGACAAATAAAGCGTATGTTGACAGTCTGTTTAGTAGTGTAAAACGAACCAAAAATAATGTTGGGTATATTCCAATATTGTTTAAGTCAGCAGTTAGATTTGAGGTAAGCGCATCATCGTTTTATCCTGAAAATTATCCTTATTACGCTTTCTCTGATAGACAAGAGTGGACGACCAACGGAGAAATCGAAAATTTTTGATCAAAATCAAATGTCCTACTGCAGTTGCTATTTGGCAATTTCATTTGCGAGGCCGATTAAATCCTAGCGTTCGTCGAATTTATAATTGGCGATTGGAAGGCTCAAATGATGATATTAATTGGGCAACATTGTATAGCACAACAGACACTTACATTTCAACAACACAATATTTTACGATTCTGACTGAAAACACTGTTAACAAGTACTTGTATTTTCGAGTTTATGTTATTGCTGCTGAACGTCCGTTTCCAGGACTGACAGCATTTCAAATATACACACTCGATGATCAAATTTAATCTAATGCTATAAAATAATGTCAGAATCATCAATTATAACCGTTGCGAAAGAATTTTATGATAATATTTTTAACCCTAAAATAGATGTTGGAGCTGTTAATAACATGGCAAAAGAGTTACAAGGTTTGAAAAAACTTGGCATCGAATCATTAGACAATTCAACATTGCCAGGAAATTCTGCTAATTTTATTCGCGTTATGCATATGCGAGGACCACAACTGAAAAAAGCAATAGAAAACTTTGACATTATAAGCAGATACTGTCATCCTAATGATTGTCTAGAAGAACAAAAACAAGTTGAAATTATATTTTAAAAAATATTACTCGAGCTTGATTGGTATAAGATAGATTTGATAATAAAATCAGACTTAATAAAAACACAAGTTTATAGTGGAAGAACATCGTCTTGAAAAACTAGCGGAAACTAAGAAAATAAGAATAAAAAGAAACAAAAATGTATATCATAGTTTTTCAAAACGACATATTTTTAAACATCTCAGTATGTACTACAATGACAAAGAAACCTTGGTTAAAATCGTTACTATGACGTCAGACGCAGAGTTAATTATTAAAGTGTACGCAAACGCAATTTTGCCAATGATACGTAAAAAAAGACCCAGAATTTGATCCGATTATTGTTAACAAGTCTCTAAAGATAATCAGAACTTTAGACGATGAAATTAGTAATTTTAGTGATGATGAGCGAGAAAAGTTTTTTGAAGTAGTCGATCAAACAAAGTTGGAAGTAAAGTCTGATTCTTATTATGATATAAATGAAGAAGACGATATTCCATTACCATCATTACAGTACTCTAGACAATTGTCACTACGAAATTATTACAACGGAATTAAAACAATATTCACAAAACCATATGAAAAATTAATGTTAAAAGTAGCTTCTGCTGTTAGTCTTCTTACAATTGAACTAGATAAGCTTAAAAAATTATTGTTAGCAAATTTCGTAGTCGCATATGCAATTATCAGACAACATCTTGTTCGCAAAAATTTCACGTTAGATCAGTTGAGCTTAGTTTTAGGGTATATTGATAAAACAGAAATCGATTACAGTAATTTGGTGAATCAAACAGATTTGTATGCGGTTGAAGTAGGAAATAGTTTTGATTCATACGCTTGGTTAAAGAAATAATATGTACTAACAGATGAACGATATAAGGATACTTCGTCGAATGTTTATGACAAATACAGAATTTTTATAGCTGATCCTAATAATAATAAATTTCGTGAGTTTCTTGATTCAATTGCTGGGGTCAGAACTTTTGTTTTTGTGTAAAAAATTGTATAATGAAAAAACATATCATCGATTTCAATCACATATCAGAAGAAATTTCAAAACAAGATGTTGACGCGCTAGTACAATATTATAAATTTTATCACAAAAACCTCAGGTGTGTAAAAGAATTTTATAAATACTACCGTAGAATACTTCGAGTAATATCATATTTGCCATTCTTAATGACTAGCTCTGGTATAATCTTAAGTGGAGCATTATTAAATCCGTTTTTGTTAATAATATCTGGTGTCGGTGTCTCTCTTTCAACACTTGTAAAAAAAATTGAACCTAAACTTGAAACAAAAAAAACAATTCTTGTAAAACAGCAAGTATAACTTACAAAAAATTACTTAATCAAATACGATCTTATTTGCGAGGTGTAAAATACGATATGGACGATTTAATACGTTAGTTTCGTATTATTGACAGTATGTTAACAGATATTCTGCCAATGAGAGTCAGCAGATATGAAAAAGATTATCATAAAATATGGGTTACAACAATCGTAGATGTTTAATTTTGTACAGCTTTAGAAATATCATTATCAAAAAGTGCGTCAACTATATTGTCCATAAATGTCATTGGATCATCTGCCCAACCTCTTATTCGTTCGTCATTTTCAGTTGCGAATAACCATACTGATCCATATTTTGGTGATACATGGTAACCAACATTTTTAATACAATTGCTTATTATTTTAGTTGTTATGCCAGTATAGCTTGAGGCTGCTTTGATTGAATTAAATCTCTTACAAAATTTGTTTGTCAGATCAAATCCAACATGTCGGATTGAATGACAGAATGACATTATATAATATTTTATTGTTTAATATGAAAAAATCTATTGGCCTAGAATCCCCTTTGGGTTTCAAATTATTTCATCATTTTCTGAGATAAGAGGGTGGTTTTTTGAGGGAGAGGGGGTCTCTGAGGTGGTGAAAAAATGTCATAATATATTTATTCTTAAGGGGTGGGGGTTTTCTGAGCTAAAACCCTCTTTGGAATAAAAACCTCATCTATAAATACTACTCTAACCTACTGTTTCATTTTGAAGAAATTAATAAAATAATCATCGTTTTGAGAGTATTTTTCCGTTAATTGTTTACGAGAGTGCCTACAATTATAGGGATAAACTCTATTTTTCTATAAATAAGTTAAATTTAGATTTATTTCTATTAAATTGTTTTTGTAATCTTGACATCTTCGTCACTTAAATAGTTTGAAATTTCATTACGACTACATGATACGAACTACAATCTTTCAAAATATGTTAAAATTTCAAATTGTAAATATTGTTAAATATGTTTCGCAATACATGAAAAAAATTATTAAAATTTTTTTTCATCCCTCATTTATTATTAAATGACCGTCATAATACAGTGAATTATGAACAACAAATGGTATTTTTCATCTTTTCTGAATGATAACGGAAGATTGCTCTTGAAATGAGTTAGCTATCTGTATTTTCCGCTTACATGACAACGGCCCCTTTCTTCCTTAAATTCTTTCCTATATAAACCAAAAACTGCTTCTATTTCATATTATTCTTCGTCTTCTTTTGCAAGTTTGTTTTAATTAATTTATTCTGGATTTTTCCTTACTATTACAAACAAAATTTGCAGAAACCTGGTATTTTTTACTTCAGTTATAACGTTCAATTTGATCTTTTCGAATCTTTTTCACGTTTGTGACAGACAATTAATGGCTCATAAATAATTGCATCTTCTTCTCTCATATTTATTGTGTTTTAAATTAATTTATTAGTCAACTAATTTCATCTTTGTCGCCTCTGAGCTTATCATATAATGTTGTATCACATCTTAACCTCGATAAATATGAATATTACCCATTACATATCTTAAAACAATGTAGCCGTACGACTTTTTTTATCCTAATTCACAAACACTTAAACAATAACATTGATTCGTATCTAATAATGTTTGTGTCGCAATATATTTAAACAGTAAACACAGACAATGTTCTACTGGCGCTATCATTGTATTATAATCCATCGAAGTTTTATTTATTAGTATAATTTTCATGTTTTGATACTCTCCCTCCAGCACGGTTAGCTTGAGATGAGGCGGCAAATATAGAATACATGAAACATGTATAATCATTCTTTTCAATAAGAGCGAAAACCAATAAGTTTTGTAAAATTCAACAAATAATTTATTTCCCTTGAATACAAAGTAACAATTTTAAAAGAACTTTAAGTATTGTGAATTAAATGTCAAATAGTCCTAAAAGTTCTACAAGTCCAAATTTATAAAGTTCCAACTTAATTCCAGTGGTATTCCTATTAAATTTCAATATTGAATGCGTTGATGTGCCTGCTGTCTCTAGTGTGCTAATGTGCCAGTGGCCTGTTGTGTGATGATGTGTTAACAGGCATTTGATGTACCGCATTAATATAATCCAGAAATGTCCTTGTCTGAGTTCACTATAATTCCAAATTAATGTTCCAGTCCAAGAATATTATTGATGCGAACTTTGTATGTCAAGCGAATAATGATATAAATAAATAAATCCACCCAAATGAAAACTGAACACAACAATAAGACTGATTCTGCTTCAGAATGTTAAGGTAAGAATAAGTAAGTTTTAGATAAACAAGATTATGTACCCTTCTGCTTGACCTATGTCGCAATTACCATTTTCTGATATACTCTGTCACTTGATGGAATTTTCCATTCTAGAAGATCCAATGGTCAGAATCAAGACTGTATCTTTTAACTCAGATTCAGGTAATAATGATCTGAATATTTAATACAAACTAATTAAGAAATATTAGCTATGTATTATGTTGTTTACGAAATAAATGTTCATGGTCAGGTGCATTATGATTTTGGACAAGGTCAAGTAAAAATACAAATGTATATAACATATAAGCATTAAGAAAAGCCAACAAATAATACAAATTAAATATACATAAGAAATGGTTTCATTAGGCAAGTTATGCGGACATCAAGAAAAGCTTCAGCATTTTTTCCAGCAGAGTCTATATTCATAAAAAATCACATCTAGTGATATTTGAAATTTTATACTAGATTCTTTTAATTCATTCTTTACAATACTAACAGATTATTAGAGATTCTAAATATCTTCTTGCGACAAAACCATTTCAATCTAAACTTAATCGACTTGTTCTGCAACTAAGGTAAGTTTTAACATACTGGTTTATAAGATTCTAAGAGAATAATTGCTTTTTCCGGTCTTCTATTTTGTTGTTTTGCATTACTTTCTTTCGTCTTCATCGTTTATTATTTGTCTCTGTCTACTTTCAAAAATTGCAAATATCTTCTTTTGCTTCCTTGTTTATTTTGGGTTTCTCTTTGATACTCTTAAAAACCCTAAAAACTATTTTTTTGTTATTCTCTCATTTGCATTCCTTTTGTTATAATCTATTATCTGTTGCTTCAATTTTTCACACTTTTCTTTTGTAATAGAATCAATATTGAAATTATATTTTTAGATTCACTAAGTCTCTCATAATTTATTGAAACTGAAATCCCAAATTATAATTTCAGCACATCTGTTGCTTAATTTTTCCGTAAATCTACTCTCGCTCATTTTATTATTGTCCTTTTAACTGGCTTCAATTTTATCCTCTCATTTCATTATTATCCCTTGAACTGGCTTCGATCTGATCCTCCCATTTCATTATTTTTTATTGTTTGTCTTTTACGTATTTGTTCCCCTAATTTTTCTAAAGTGTATGTTTTAAATTTTTGTTCAAATTTTATTTTCAAATTTTATATAAGAATGACCGCTAATAATCTTTTTATGACTTGAAAAAAATTACTTGTTCGTTAGAAACGAACTGCAAAAATCATTTAGTATATGTGAAATTGGTTGTAAACAAATATTTGTATGTGAGAAATGCCATATAAAAACGATTTTTTATATTAGAAATTACCTGCAAAAATTATTTTTGTGAGAAAGGTATGTGCTCTCAAAATCTTTCCCACTACTCCTATCATAATTGCATAAGCAGTTTGATGTACGTTTTGAAATGTAAATATTTCCTTTAATATCTCTGTCTAAAATTCCGGTGTATCGTAGTTAAGACAATATACATGAACAAGTGAAAGCTGTCTTCCTTCTGTTAATATATCTGTACAAAACGGCTGTGTCTATTACGAAACTGTTTAATTGATATTCCAAGTTACTGTCGAGAAGGATTTGACAGCACTAGACTGACCAGTATACGAGTTAAAGAAACATTTCCATCCCCATATGAGACAAATAACTGTATACTGCTTGGTTTGGAAATTTTAAAAATATATGGAGTGATTTTTGCCTTAAGAAAATTCAGAACATCGCGCCTTTTTATATCCTATTGACAAGTTACTTTAGAGATATCGTTATCTAAAGTCATGGTTACATGGAAATATCTTTACATGGAAAACTATTTTCTATATTAATATTGTTGAGATCTGACATTTTAGCAGGTAAATGCAATCAACCTATTGGTTTAGTTGAAAATGTTTACTCTCACACAGATATTTTGAATTTTGTGTGTATGGAAGCTTATGGTATTTCTCATGCGTTAAAAGGATCTGCTCTGAAATTCATACAAGACAGAAATAGACGAGCAAGGCGAACGACAGCGTGGCATATTAGACAAATAAAGGCAAGAAATAAGATACAAACAAGTACACAGTTGTTTAAGGAATACTTCATACCGATGCGACTGACAAAAGGGATGAAACTTATTAAACCCGACACCTCACCAACACCGATGCCCAAAACTGACAATGCATGGACAAAGGGAGCTAATCCAGATATTGACTGCTGTATACTGCATACAATGATCAATTTGCATGCTGCATTACAGTGCAGGATTAAAACTAACATTGCACGAACAAAATCTGAGTTATTTGCTTCTGCCAAACAATAAAAATACCAGAGAAGAAGTAAATGAACAAAAGATGAGTATATATTGCGCACATTATGGGTTCAATGTAATGCAAAGTGACGGGTTTAGATTGGTTTGGTTCTTTGCAGCACAGAAATACAAGTAGGTTATATAGTGTCAAGGAAATTGGAGTTAAGTGATTTACCACGGAGTAGCTGACCCAGTCTGGTCCGATGGTAGGATTCAAACCTGCAAACGTTCGGTTGTGAATTCGGCACGCTAACCACAGAGCCACACCACCTCTCCTCAAAGGGAAGAGAAGAAAGACATTGGGGCCTACTGCGAAAAAGGTGCAGAAGCAAGGCTGAACTACGTAATAGTGGAGAAACGAAACAAAAACAACCAAATTTAAAAAAAAAAACAAAAACAAATATTTATTTTATGTGCAAAATGAAGGAACATAGCATTTATATCTGAACACAAAACCAAGCCTGCATTAAATAAAGGATATATTCAGAAAAGAAAAGTAATGGTATTATGTAAGAATAACATTTCACATGAGAAACCTTATATTTATCCCCAGCAATGTTATACTTTAATAGACTATTACCAATTTATTTTGCAAAATTATTTTTCTTTCTTTCCTATTTTCAGTTTATTTTGACTTCATCATCATCTTAAATTAGCCGGAATTAACCCATAGACAAGTCTACCTGGGTAAACGCAAGAATTAGAACAGGACATATCTGTTATAATATAAATCGCAGCGCTAGTAAAGGTTCATAAACGCTTTGTTTTCAGCACTCATCGCAATGCCACCATAACCAGTGACATCACAATCTCTCTGATCGTTATTTTAATTTTATGGACTGGATTACTAGGGTGTCACTTAGAAGCGGTACGTGCAAACTATTCTCTTTTTTCTTCATGAATGGGGGTAAATCTGATGCAATTTTCAGTTCTTTTGTTAGCTGATTAACCATATTCACACTGCCTCGTCGTCCTCAAAAATCATCAATCGTCCTATGATTGCTTAGAATCCAGATATGTCAATGGAGAGCATGTGTACCTTAGCCAACCACATGTCTCATTAAGGAAACTTCGAATAACCTGTTACATATTTTCAGGACTTCCTTTATGAGGCACACCATAGAAGGGTACATTCATCTTTCTTAAGTTCTTTTCAAACTTAAGAAACTTCTTTTCTAGCCCCTTCACATCTTTACCTACTCTGGTTTAATTACTTAATAATTTCATTGTCTGATTATCTATGCACCTTCGTCCTCTTAAGTTGTTTAGTCTAGAACTCCTCAACTTTATTTGAGTAAAACTGCATACTGGTCTTACCTCATTTATTCTCTCCTTCGCTTGTTCAACCTGACCATCCACAGCACTCCTAACCTAACTATCCACAGCACGCCTAACCTGACCATTCACAGCACTCCTAACCTAACTATCCACAGCACTCCTAACCTGACTATCCACAGCACTCCTAACCTGACCATTCACAGCACTCCTAACCTAACTATCCACTACACTCCTAACCTCACCATGCACAGCACTCCTAACCTAACTATCCACAGCACTCCTAACCTGACCATTCACAGCACTCCTAACCTAACTATCCACAGCACTCCTAACCTGACCATTCACAGCACTCCTAACCTGACCATTCACAGCACTCCTAACCTAACTATCCACTACACTCCTAACCTGACCATTCACAGCACTCCTAACCTAACTATCCACAGCACTCCTAACCTCACCATGCACAGCACTCCTAACCTAACTATCCACAGCACTCCTAACCTGACCATTCACAGCACTCCTAACCTAACTATCCACAGCACTCCTAACCTGACCATTCACAGCACTCCTAACCTGACCATTCACAGCACTCCTAACCTAACTATCCACTACACTCCTAACCTGACCATTCACAGCACTCCTAACCTAACTATCCACAGCACTCCTAACCTCACCATGCACAGCACTCCTAACCTAACTATCCACAGCACTCCTAACCTGACCATTCACAGCACTCCTAACCTAACTATCCACAGCACTCCTAACCTAACCATTCACAGCACTCCTAACCTGACCATCCACAGCACTCCTAACCTAACTATCCACAGCACTCCTAACCTCACCATTCACAGCACTCCTAACCTGACCATTCACAGCACTCCTAACCTAACTATCCACAGCACTCCTAACCTGACCATTCACTGCACTCCTAACATGACCATCCACAGCACTCCTAACCTAACTATCCACAGCACTCCTAACCTCACCATGCACAGACTCCTAACAGCGTCAGACTCTGACTTAAGATAATGAACCAACTTATTAAATTCTGAATCAACACTTTCAGTCTTAGAAAGTAAAGCCTCAACTGTTTTGTTAAATTTTGCTATATATTTACAGCAACTCTCTGTTACCCAGTTCCTAGTCCTCACAGAGCGCCCCTTGGCTTATATTTGCGAAATATGGGGTTTTCTTCTAACAGGTCAAGGAAAAATTGGCTGTTGAGAGACCCCTACCTAGCACACCTGACCGTGTAAGAATTCCTCTAGTGCAGGAACCTTCGGTTGTAGAGTTATTTGTGGAAGGTACCGTCTTTATTTTCTATTCAATGGACGACCTTACGCCAGTGCAGTTCGTGTACATGCATATTACTACAGTTAAAAAATCACCGCCTTCAAATATCTTATAATAATACTTTAACAGACCAATTTTGTGACCTCCACCGTATCAATCTACAACAAAAGTTTAACGCACACATAAATGTTTAATTTCATTTTTCTTTAAAGGCAATAGTTGGGAGATGATTTCACTTGCGGATAGAGCGCACCGTTGCACGTTCAAAGACAAACCGAGGAAATCCTACGACTCTATGGTTCTAAACTAAGTAACAGAAAAAAGCCAAACCAACAAGTTTAGTAAAATATAACAAATAATTTATTTCCCTCGAATACAAAGTGAAAATTTAAAACGAACTTACAGTATTGTGAATTAAATCCCAAATAATCCTAAAAGTTCTATCACAAGTCCAAAAGTATAGTGTTCCAAATGAATTCCAGTTGTGTTCCGAATTAATTCTAATATTGAATGTGCTGATGTACCAATAGCTTTGATGTATCACAATGATATAATCCAGAGTGTCTTTGAATTAATTCTCAATAATTCCAAAAGAGGGATTCAGTCCAAACACTTAATGAACACTTTGTAATTCCAATAAATAATTTAAATAAATGACTCCTCTCAAATTAAGTCTGGATAGAAGAGTAAACGATTCCAGACTGATGTCAACAGGAGGAATGAATAATTTGATGTAAACAACCTTATATACAGTTCCACTTGACCTATGTCGCAATATCCTTTTCCGACAAAAAAATATCCTCCATCTTAATGGAAAATTCCCCCAAAGTGCAAACAAACTCGTTTCTAGAATTTTCTGAGGTCATAATCAAGCCTGGGTCATGAACACAAATCAAAGTAATAACCTCTTTATAGCTTGCTAACAAGACAAACATAAGAGTAATCTGGTAGGCCTCTACCAATAATTACAGACAAAAGTCAAGCGCACAATACAACTTATCAATTCATAATAGGGGGTGCAGATATGAAGGGATAGCATGGGGGCTCATACGTGCACGCAGGCAATGGCTGGCTTAACACGCGACACTGCTCAGATTCTAGTTGGAGGCTATATAGAAATCCACGTAACATGCATGATAATATAGATCATAAAATCAACTAAACTTTTCACAACACAGAGTTTGGCAATCAAAATAAAAGAGAAGAAGGCCTAGCCAAATATTTCACTCACGGCGCACAATGATGGTATCCCCAAGTCTTTCTATTATGGCAGAAAATTCAGATTCTATTGCAAACACGTGCATCCTTCTCATGTGTGTGTAATTTATTTCCCTAGAAAACCATGTAAAACTATGAAATAGGACTTACGGTTTGTGAATATAATCCAAAAATTATTCCTAGAATTCAAAAATATAAGTCCTATCACTAAACAGTTCTAATTGAATTCAAGTTCGAATATCGATGAAGTTCCAATATGGAAGGCGATGACGTCCTCTATAACCAGTTTGTGCTGATGTGTCAGCAGTTGCTTGCTGAGTCACCAAGAATATAACATTCCGGCTTTTGAATTCCGAATAATTTAGTGAATGTCTTTGTCCAAGAATTTCGTCAAAGAAGAATATTTTCCAGGGTGAATAAATTATTTTAAATACGAAATTCAACTCAAATGGCAACAACAAGAATACCTTTCGGCCTGAAGGTATATTTTACGTCTGATCACATCCACTAGATAACGCCTGGTTTAACCGACGATTTTAGATCGCACGATGGCTTACGTGACGGGGCTACGTGATCACTAATTTGAGCAGCGCAGTAAAAAAAAAAAAAATGCCATTTAGAACGAAGCCTAGAATAGCCTTATCTAAAAATCAGATTCTCACGCTGGAAATGAATAATAAAAAAGGCTGTTTACACCATGGCTAACACGTGGGCCGAACATGACCTTGGTAATAACCAATCATTTTCACTTAGTGTTTACAAATCTCTCAACCAAGGTGAGATAAAAAAAAAAGTAATAACGCAACACTTTTGCTTTCTAATCAGGTCAAAACAGAAGACTGAATTCTCCAAAATAAAATATCAAATACCGTAAAAATTATCATTACAGAAAAATGTAATGAAACAAAAATAAAGTAAAAAAGAATTTTAAAACTAATACACAAGTAATTAAATTACATAAAGAAAAAAAAAGATTTATGTAATAAAGCTTTCTTTTTACCATATGTAAATTATACATGAAGTAAAACAAAATTAAATAAGAAAACTCTAATGAATTATACAAAGCGTACATGAAATAATATTTTTATACACGGGAAAGTGCATCTGCAATCAAATTGTCTTTTCCTTTGATGTGCCAGATGTCAAGATTTTATTCTTGTAGAAACAAACTCCACCTTAATAATCTTTGAATTTTATGTTTCATCTTGTCAATGAAAATAAGGGGGCTTCTGATCACTAAATACAACAACGGGGGAAGGAGCTGAACTAATGTAAACTTCAAAATGATGTAATGCCAATATTAAAGACAAACATTCCTTCTCGATTGTTGAGTAATTTCTTTGGTGCTTGTTTAATATCATAGAGAAATAGCACACTGAATGATCAACCCCATTTCTATATTCTTGAATCAATACTGCTCCAACTCCAACATCACTTGCATCAACAGATAGCTTAAATCACTGGCTGAAATTTGGAGCTGTAAGAACTGGTGCACATTTAAGTATGGCCTTTAACTTGTCAAAAGCCTCCTAACATCTTTCAGTCCAAAGAAACATGTTTTTCTTGCTCAACAAGTTTGTCAGGGGTTCAGCAATATTAGAAACATTTGAACAAAATTTCCGATAGTAACCAGCCATATCCAAAAATCGCATCAGTTGCTTTTTACTGACAGGCACAGGGAATTCAGAGATAGCCTTGACCTTAGCATCAATAAGTTGAACTTGTTCATGTCCCACAATATGTCCTAGAAATGTTACACAAGCACGGCACAACTCATTTTTAGATAAATTGATTGTCAAACTTGCATCAGTGAGTCTGTCAAAGAATTTCCGAATTATTGCTAGATGTTCTTTCCAGGTGTCGTTGTAGATGATGAAATCATCGATGGAAGCATCACAATTATCTAGACCAGAGGTAATCATATTCATCAAACGTTAAAAAGTACTTGGGGAACCCTTCATCCCGAATGGCATCACTTTATATTGATAGAGTCCATCTGGAGTCACAAATGCCGAAATTCCCTTTGCTCTTTCAGTTAGTGGAATTTGCCAAAATCCTTTCAGATGGTCAAATTTGGTGCCATACATGGCATTTCCAATTTTATCAATTGAGTCATCGATTCTTGGTAATGGAAATGAATCTGTCTCTGTCACACTGCTCACCTTCCAATAATCAGTGCACATACGGAAAGTTTTATCTTGTTTCGGAACAAGTATACATGGTGAACTCCAATCACTTTTACTGGGCTCTATGAAATCATTCTCCAGTAAATATTGAATTTCCTGTTTCAAGTATAGTATTCCTGTTTGAGAGGGTTCATCCTGTATGGGTGTTTTTTCACAGGTTTGGAATTTACAATTTCAACGTCATGAAAAACTGTGTTTATCTTCGTAGGAATATCTGGAAATAAGTGCTCATATTTAAATAATAGCTGTTTAAGTTCATTCCTTTCTTGTTGTTGCAAATGCAAAAGTCTCTGGTCCAGATTTTTCATAATTTCCAAATTCCGAAGATTTGTCGCTCCAAAGTTAATAGTGTCCGATTGAATTCCTTCACTTACATCCTCAGTGAGTGAGACAGGTACAATTCAATTAATTGCATCATTCACCTTGCTATCTCTCTCATTATACTGGTACTCCATTAATTTATTTAGATCAGAGTACTATTATTATAATTTAACTCATTCATATTCTTCTTTACTTTGTAGGGGCCGTAAAATCTAATTTGAAGAAAATTTTGAAGAATGAGCAAGAGAGAATGAACCCTATTACAACACTCAAAACTTCTCTCAATTAAAGTTCTGTGAAACCATAATTTCACTTTTGACTTGAATTGCTGAGTCCCAGATTCAAGCATAAATAGCTGGAAAATTCCAGACATGAAATTTGACCCTTGGTCCGATTGGACAGATTTAGGAAGGCCACATTGAGTAAAAAAAAACTTTATCAAAGCTTTTACTATAATTTTGTTTTTAATATTCCTCAAAGGAATTGCCTTTGGGAATCTTGTTGACGCACACAAAATGGTCAACAAATATTGGTTGCCTGACTTGGCCTTAGGTAAGGGACTAACACAATCTACCATAATTCTGCTAAATGGTTCGTCAAATGCGGGAATAGGTTGCAGATGAGCCTTAGGTATTTTCTGATTGGGTTTTCCTATCATTTGACAAGTATGGCAAGATCTACAGTATTTACAAACATCACTTTTGACTTTTGGCCAATGAAAGTGAGTCAAGGTCCTGTGATAAGTCTTATTAATCCCTAAATGACCAGTCAGAAGAGTTTCATGGGCTAGACTAAGTATTTCCTGTCTGTAAGATTTTGGAACTACAATTTCATAGTTCACTGACCAATCGTCACATGCAGGTACCTCGAAGGTCTCCTTTTTCTCATAAGAATTTCATTGTTAATGAAATAACAGACAGGTACTTCAGTGGCTTCAGTTTCACTAATGGCCCTCTGAAACAAACAGGAGATCTCAGGATCTTTTGCCTGTTCGACGACAAGTGATTGTCGTTTACACCCTGATTAGATAAAAGAGAATAAGTAGTTAAAAGTGGATCACTGTTATCAATACCTTTTGATAGATCCAAACAAGGAGTGAAAGTGACCTCATCAAAAGCCTGACCAATACATGTGTCAGCTGAAGGAATACTTTCCTTAACGAAATTATTCTCAAGAGCTTTGTTTGCCATAGGTCTAGTAACTGCACAAGTTGGGTATAAATCAGGGAATTCCTTTCAATAGGATCAACTTTCTGATCCAAAGAAGGCTTGTCAGTTACAAGTAGCAGCAGGCAGGGTGAACCCTACAAATTGGTTTCGAGCAAATTTGTCTAAAACATAAAGGTTCCTACAGAGGCTGAAAAAAAAGGTCAATAACGCTAAACCGAACCTCCTAACTTTTATTATTACCGTATAGTTTGAAAAACGAATAATAAATCGTTTGGGTTATCTCATTTTTGTTATTTTAGTTTTGACTTTTTTGTTTTTTATGTTATAGTGCGTTTAGTTTACTCGGCGGGTCGCTCAATTTTTGTCGGCCACCCTGCCTGCTGCTGTAATTAACCAAAGATTTTATCTAGACCTACACGATATCTAGATCTTGGATCATGTAGATTTATTGTAATAAATCCAAACGGAACAGCTTGTGCTTGAGCAAAAAAGTTTTTAAATTTAATCATATCCATATCCCTGAACACCAAGTATGATAAATATTCTGTAAAGTATAATTATCTACTCCATTAAACACAACTAAAATATTGCAGTTGTCTCTGATCACTTTAGGTATTTGTGTATATCGTTGTGTGACGTATATAACATCTGTATTCTTGTGTCTACCTCGAGAAAATATTCTAGCTGGATTAGATTGTTTGTCCAACATAATGTCATCGTACACCACTAAATTATTAATAAATCCACGAGGGTCAATGACCCTGAGATCATCTACAGATGGAGCCTCATCAATATC